>JAQQPU010004639.1:11888-28097 GCA_029168905.1 Artemia sp. Kazakhstan ARC1039
AAACATCATCTACCCCCATATCAAAATCCCTGTGAAGTACCCCTAATATTAAATATATAATCATGTTTTGAGCGGACCATTTTGCTTGCCTATGATTAATGTGATCTAGCGATGGTCTTTAAACATTTTTGTGCGCAGCTTATCATTTCAACTAATAGTTACAAGGTCAAAGGCATTTTAATTCTAAAAACTGTATATTCTTTGATTAAAATTAGAAAACATACCGTGTGTGTAGTTCCCCTAATCAAGCAAACCAAGATTCACTGATTTTCCCATGGCTGTTGAGGATAGATATTTGTTTAAAGCGTCATGAGTCAGACAAATATTAGATATGTTATGTAGAGTAGATAATTGAACCCATGAGAATGACGTAGAGCCGTATGGCATAGGTTTTGTACTTGCTTCATACATGAATGCTTTGGCTATGCAATAAAAGTTTCTTGTTATTTTTCAGTATTGGCAATCTTGCAGCCTCTTGGGTCGATGTTGCGTCCAGCCCCAGACCATCCTAAACGATGGCTTTTCAATGTCGTTCATGCATGTACTGGATACCTACTTTTCATTCTCGGAAGTGAGTGATTTTTTACTGAGTCTGTACACCACCTCACCATTTTTGTATCAGCATTTTAAGAATTTCCTTTTATTTTCTGTAAAGCTTGCCTGTTTTTTGTGTTTTATTCGAATTTGTGTCGAATAAACACAAAAATATTCCACCTATGCGCCAGCAGGTTACTTTTTAAAATCCATTTTTTAAATCGGCAGTCTTATTTCAGGCTTTTGTGTAGAGTAGTAGTGATGCCTGAATGCTTGTACCAGGAGAAGTATTTTATTAGTTAAACACCACAAAACAAGCAAAAAAAAATACTGCTGTAAAATGCGTCAAAGGACATGTTGAATTGTCTTTATGAAAAAACGATATAGTCTACCATAAAGATTTTGAATATGAGTATTTAATTTTTTTTAGAGCTCGTTTTATGACATTCCCCCCGCCCCCCGATTTTCAATTCAGCTCTATGAATTTTCGTCAACTTCTTGGTATTTAATAGTTTTGACTGAATCAGGTAATGTTTTAATTGTTTGGTAAACATTCGATGAAAATTTATTTCTATATTGTCATTCTTTGAGGTAGTTGGACTCGTCTACGATAGTACAGGCTAAAATCGGAGACGCTGTTTGAAGAACTTAGGGCGCCAAGGAGAATAGAGTAGCATGATATAATTTAATTTCTTACAAAAAAAAAACAGCACTGTATCAGGCCTTGACTGTCATTACTGATCCGCAAAGATGGACCAAGACCCCCTAGCCCTGCATTAATGCAAACTAAAGTTGGAAAGAAAAATATAAAAATAAAAATGAGAAACATAAATGTCAAATACAAACACCATAGAACTTGAGATCAAATATATTTACAAAAACTGAAGACGAATTTAACAAAACTTTAAGAAAACATCTGTAGGAAATTGTCATTATAATATATAGCTAATATCTTTAAAGTAATTGAGAAAAACCAGTAAAATTTTCTTTGGGAAAAAGAATTTAGACATGAATGACGTCAGATTATGTAATGATGGTTTGACATGTGAGAACAAGATTACAAGTAGTGGGAATATTTTTCGACAGATTTAAAATTTGGCTTGAAAAAATTCTCTAGGTAAAGGGAGTTTCGATGTTACATATCTCACGATGCAGCGAAACTTTATCCAAAGGCGGAAAATTCTTGTGAAGAAAGTAGCCTACATACCTAAAACAGGGACACGTGCAGGGCTTTTGGATGGTTGGGAGGTGGGCAGATTACGAAGCCTGAACTATGGGAAGCGAAGGAAACTTTGTCGAAAAAGCAGGCATATTTTCGTATTCCTTCGAATGCTAAAATTAGAAAGAAAAACAAATTTAAAATCTTAAAAAAATATTTAGGGCATTGTTTCTTTTTTGGGGGGAGGGGAGTCAAAATTTATCCTCAGTTTTGCAGTTTTGCTTTCAGTTATATTATACTTATTAACCTTTTCTTCACACTTTTTTTTAATTGTTGCTTATCTTAATTGCATACGTGTTGAATTTTCTGCATAGCCTAATTTGATGTACATCGCCTTATTTGAAACATCGGTAAATTAAATACAGATGGGGCACTCGGGTATTAGTCAGATGAGAGGAATGATGTTAGGAGAATGTTGGAAGGGAGGTTGAACTAGATCAAAACAAATTATGTCAATTTATGTTATCAAAAAGGCATTACAGCTATATCCCAGGACATGGGCGCCCATAAGCTGAATTCCAGGGGGGGGCAAACTTCGTCTAATTGCTAATTTTAATGCTATATAATAAAAATCTCAGAACAAAAATATAAAAATAAGGCAGCATCATTCAGCCAGGGGGGGGGCAGGGCCCCCCCCCCCCTGCCCCCCCATATGGGCGCCCATGTCCCAGGAACAGTTTGTAGTATTGAATTGAAACTTTCAATACTTGTTGAGGGGGTATGCACACTGTAGTAGTATGCACACTATGTGCATACTGCTAATACTCCCACTGCTGCTACTAATACTACTACTAAGTCTAAGGGTATTAAGCAACAATTTATAAGAAATTGCGAGGGGGGACGTTGTGTGCATGCAGGCTGTCAAAAGGGCGTATCAGCAATATCTTAGGATGTTGGACTAATAAAAAGGCAATATATGTATGCTGCTACTACCAGTTGCAGCATTACTACTGCTGCAATTGCTGCTAGCGCTACTTTTACTATGGCTAAAGAGACTAAGGTGAAACTTTCATAAACTGTTGAGGGGACGTTATTCAAAATCAAAACACACTATGTTCATGCAGGCTGTCAAAAGGCGTATGAGTAGTATCTCAGGAACGGCTTAGAACATTAAGGTGAAACTTTCAGGTGATATTTTTTGGGGGGAGGGGATATTGAACTTAGTTAAAGCACACTATGTACATGTAAGTTATCAAAAAGGTGTATCAGGAATATCTCAGAAACGCCTTAGGGTATGAAGCAAAAACTGTCCGGTTTACTAAAATTACTACCACTTTTGTTACTATTTCTACTCCTACTGCTGCTACTATTATACTAAATCAAAATAGTTAAAGTGCATCCAGGGTGCCAAAACGGCATAGGCCATATTGAGACTGGAATAGGTAAAAAGTAGAAACTTTCAGGAAAAGTTTATGTTGATGAAACTTAAAGTTTAAGTTTAAGCAGAAACTTTCAGTGAAAGTTTACGGTTCTATGCTTAAACTGATTGTCAAAAGGCTGTATTTGCAATATACCAGATGCTGGAACTTTCAGAACATACTATTGGACATGTTGAACTAAACCAAAAGACACTACGTTCATCCAAGTTTGACATGAAGGCATATTTGCAATATCTTAGGAACCGATAAAGGTATTCAGTTGAAGCTTTGATGGCATGTTGAGGGTGACGTTTAATTAGATATGGATGTTAAAAAGGTGGATCTGAAAAATATCTGGAATGGCTAAGGGGATTAAAATGAAACTTTCAGGGGATGTTAGCTTAGGGTGTAAGTTGAACAAAATCATAACGCATTACATCCATACAGGTTGTGAAAAGGGTATATCAGCAATACCTCAGGAATGGCTTTGCATTAAATTGAACCTTTCAGGGCTACTAAACAATTACAACTACTTCTAGTACTGCTACTATTACAGCTACTGCTTACGCTACTACCACTGCTAATACTGCTACTGTAAGTATTTACGACGGTGAAAACTTGTGACTGAGACTTCAACTGTTTATGACTGCGACTGTGACTACTTGGAACCAATATTGCGACTACTTGCGACTATGACTGCAATAATTAATTGCGTTTGCAGCTATTTACAACTGCGACTGTAAACAATTGCAACTATGAATGCTTGAAACAGTGCTATAACTACTTGCGACTGCGACTGCGACTACTTGTGACTGCTAATATAACAAACTGGAGCTGCAACTGAGGCTACAAGCAATTGTGACTACTTGCAACTACTACTACTATTACTACTAATCTACTATTAACGATTACTAACCTACTGCTACGACCGCGACTACTTGTGACTGTTAATTCAATATAATATGACAAACTGTCATATTATACTGAAAGTTTGTCATTAATATGACAAACTGGAGGTGCAACTGAGGCCACACGCAATTGTAACTACTTGCAACTGCTACAACTACTACTACTATTACTTCTATTACTACTACTGCTACTACTAATACTACTGCTATTACTACTTCTACTGCTACTTCTGCTATTACTACTAACATTACTACTATTACTACTACTTAGACTTTTAGGGAAAGTTAAGGGGGGTGTAAAACTCAATGGAAATAAACAATGTATATCCAGGCTGCTAAAAGGGTGTCTGTGCAGTATCCCAGGAAAAACTCAGGCGTTGGACCTTCAGAGTATGTATTTTGGGATGTTATAGTAAACGAATTGACTCTATGTACATCCAGTTTTGTCAAGAGGGCATATCTGTGAATTGTCAGGAACGACTAAGGATGTTAATTTAAAACTGTCATGATATGTTTATTCGGAAACTTAACTAAATCAAAATGCACTATGTGCATCCACGTTTGTCAAAAGGTTGTATCTGTAATATCTCAGGAAACGGTCAGGGAATTAAGTTGAAACCTGCAGGGCGTGTGGAGAGGGATAGTTGATTAATATTTCTCCATAGTTGAGGATGTAACGTGATGGGGGTTAGAATTCTGTCAGCCCTATGGAATTCCAAAGATTAAAAAGATTTTCAACCCACGTATTTTCCCCATACCCATCGGTCCAAAGCAATATAGTACAGCTATTATTAGAAATTGTTGCAAAATTTTGTCCAACATATAAATAGTAAGCCAAAATCTGGATTCTTATGGGGGAAAACCGAAATTATTTAAAATATTCTTTTCTTAACCAATGAAAACGACTATGTCAAATAAAAACGAACGGAAATTGTTTTAAAGAACTTTTTCCACAAAAGAAGCTTTTCAAAGAAAACTAAAGAGCTGCATTAACCCAAAGATGAGCAGAAATACAGTCAAATAATTTTTTCAGCGTAAAACTACCATAAATCAGCATAAAAAATAAAAAATAAACTTTGTTTTATTTTTTTTAGTGGTGAGCATTTTTCTTGGCACTCTAATGAAAGGTGAAGAATGGGCAAGATGGATAGTTGTTGCGTCTGGTGCAGCATATATTATCTGCCAAGTTGCCTACTTCTTGTTTAGAAAACCTGGCGATTCAGAGAAGTCGGAATCTGGCGATTCAGAGAAGTTGAAATCTAAGGTACGTGGCCTATAACCAGTAACTACGCAGCTGATTGTCTTTATCGCTTGATATTAATTATTGTAAAAGTTGGGAATGTCAATCAGGAGTGTAGACGACCAACTCTTCCCTTTTTTGGGGGAAAAAAACACGTTAAATATTCTTTTGGGATACGAAAGGAGCTTGAAATGATCGATGCCATAAAGGGCAATATCATCCATTCGACGTGGGGAAAATTTTAAAAACCAGAACTTTACAGGAGAAGGAACCTAAAATTTACATTTTAAGGCCTTTTTTTCTTGAGTTTACAACAAACTTCAAAATAAGACTAAAGCAGTTTTTTTCGTTATTTTTTCAATTGCTAACTGTGCAGCTTCTCGTTCATTTTCAAGCGACATTTCAGACAAATCATTCATCAAAGCATTACCAAGGTTCCTTACAATAGAGGAATGAACTTTTATTGACATTGGTTTCCACAGCAGTTGGAGAGGGGGTAAGGGGTCAGTTACCCACCCTAATAGTTTGGAGAAAACAATTATTATATAGACCGTGTCCCTTGACTATCCAAAAAGGGACCCGTCTTGCCCCCCCCCCCCCTCCCAATAAAAATTCTGGAGCTACGGCTAGTTTGGTTTCACGTTAAGCAGCCTAAAGAATTCACACAGGGTGCACCCGTCTATATTGCCCATGACTAGAGAAACACCCTTCAAATTCAAGCAGCCTTGTAGACGTGAACCTTTTTTTTGGAGAAAATATCCTGTTTTTGATCTGCAAAGCTACAAAGCTATTGTTACTGGACATTCTGGTACATTTTATATCCTTTTTTTTCTAGTTACACTTATTGCATTTAAATCTTGTTGTGTTTCAGGCCTTTCTTTTCTAGTTGTGCATTATCTATTTTCCATGTGATTTCTTGCAACTGACCTTACGTGCAAACATTAAAACCACTTCAATTAGGTAATGTCTCAGATTAACAATGCAGTTTCTATCCTGAGTTCCAGATAGATCTATATTGCTGAGAACTGAAGATCCATCAACACCACAAGAAACCACTACTGTTTCTCGAATGCTCTACTTCTTCACTAGAATTCACTATTGAATTTAAATTTTGAATTTCAATATTGAATTCAATATTCAATGAATTGAAATATTGAATTCACTATTGAATAATAGAATTCAAAGTTCTCACAAAATTTCAGATGCGTTTCAAGAACAGAATTTCAGAAATCAGAATTTAATTAAAAAAATCAGGAAATTTAATTAAAAAATCAGAAATCTGGTCGTTTTGTAACCCCTTAAGGCAACTGATCGACATTTCAAGGTACCCATTTTGTACTTTCTTTGTGGCTGCTCAATTTTGCATGTGAGGAAATTTTCAGTGTGGGGAGGAGAATTATTCGGAGGAGAATTTTCCACGGAGGCAATTTTCCAGGAGTGTTTTCTGCAGAAGGGGGATTTCCCAGTGGAAGTTTTCCGGGGGGGATTTTCTAGAGGGGAATTTTCCGGGGGAAACGCCTAGCACCGTTTCCTATAACTTCTCATAATTTCTACAAAACTTGCCTATTTTTAGTCTTGTATAAAGTGTTACCCCACTCCTACTCCCCCTGTGACAGACCCCTCCTCCTAAAAGTGCTCAAGCGTATCCATTTCTTCTAATTGGTGATGTCCTGGAGACAAGAATTCAGTGTTCCTCCCCTTAACTGAAACATAGAAGTTTTTAGGGTTTTGCAACTGCTTTCCTCTTCTTTTTTCTTTTTTTTTTTGCAGAAGTCGTCAGCTTTTTTAAATTTGTACCCTACTCCGTAAAATTACAGCGCACGGGCCTCGTAAATCTAATCATGAAACTATCTATTTTAGCCATTACAAAAAAAGTATATGTTTCCTGGTATTTCCACGCACTGAGGTGGTTTAAAAATTGGTATCCTTTGGGTGGTGCTTGTCTCTTTTTGAAACTTTTCATTCAAATCAAAAAAAAAAGATGATTTACATCCACTTAGTCAAAATTTGAGCACATTCTTTCTGTTGGCCCACAAAATAACGCTATTAAACAGGAAACAATGGGAAACAAAGTGACAAACACGGTATTTTCAAGTCATTTCTAAAGTGTTTGTCTTTTGCTTTTAAAAGAGTCGTCATAGAGGATTGAGACTTGCTGTAATTGTTGTAGATTACAAAATCGACAATTTGTCCAAGATTCTAGCCTTTACAGCAGATTTTATGTCTTGTAGCTAGAAAACTGTTTGAAAATTGAAATTAATTTTACTCCTTTAAAAGCAGATGTATAAAAATTCTAGGAATAGTACATTTTTTTTCCAAAGCACTAGTCGAATCAAACAAAAAGATATCTACTTTCATTTCCCATGCATTACGTTTTGGTGTGACAAACTCAATTAACATAATTAATTCTTCATTCACAGTACAAAAAAAGTGTAGAATCGGATTCAAGTTAAGATGATTGGTCTTAACATTCCAAAATGAATCCACCAGTAAATACAAATATTCATGTCTCTTATAGCTTTTTACTAGCATAGCTATATTCATTTTTCCATGGCACATCTTTCATTTTCGGAGTTTCGTGTGAGAAAATTCAGTGAAAATTAAGGCTCGTTTTATTTAATCTTTGAAGAAACGACTATTCTCTTAAAGGGCTTGGACCGCAAGCCCCGATGAAGCGCTATGAGTTTCCATTTCAGATTTAAAAATGCGACACATTTGGACCAAAAGAGAGAAACTGTGAGTTTCTGGGACGCACAGTGAAAAGTGATTAGTGACAACCCTGGTCACATCTCCGCACGTATGCAGAAAAATAATGTATCAATTTAAGTCAGATCCAGTAACATCATTGGTAACATAAGCCATAAAATCTACAAGACCGCCTAAGTATTAGTTTCCAAGACTGGTGTTTCGTAATCCCAGTCATAATCGTTCCAGGTCCCAATTTTCAAGGGAGAGAACAGGAGTTGCGCCAATAAACTAGCTAATGCCTCATTCACAGTGAGATTTTACTAATGCCAAGATTTAGCTAGTGCTATTTTCAGCCAATCAGAAAATCTATGAAAAGTCGGATTGGTTCAAATTTGCGTGAACTAAATCTCAAATTTAATAAAATCTTATTTTGAATGGAGCATAAGCACGCGAGTCGGCTGCCTAAATAAGCACATTAAAAAAAGAGAATTACAAGTGGTGAGGTCAAGTTAAGCAATGAGGCCATGCTTAAGCAATTTCATTTTTTTTTCGATCCAGTTTCGCTACTTTTATGAAGTTGTATCATTGTGCAGACTTGGACGGAAAGATATTTTCTTATGCAAGTTAAAAAGACTACAAAGTATTTTATAACTCAATTAGGAACTTGCGGCTTTTGTAATTAAAGGGAAGTACAAGCTAAGCCTAAATATTAATTGCCTTACTTATTCATTGCTTGAAATGTTTTGGTACAGGAGCAAATATATGCAATGGAGCAAATTCTAAAAGAATAAAAAAAGAACAAATGCAAAGACTAAAAACAGATACAAGACAAGAACAAAAACAGATGCAAAATACATTATGAACGCTCACGGATAAAATACAGCAGCAGAATAAACGAAAAAATCAAATGAAATTAACTATTGAGATACGTGTTAGCAAAAAAAAACATAAATGCAAACAAAATAAAGAAAGACGACTCTTAAAAGAAAGCAAAAAGAGAGAAACAAGCAAAAAAAAAAAAACAAAATTAAAAAATACACATTTTAAAAAAAGGTCAAGTAAGGGGGAAAATAGGGGACTTTTTTTTTTTTTTTTACTATTTTTTTTTTTTTTTTTGTAAGTCCACTTTATTTGCAAATATGCACTTCAGCTATAAGCAGACGAATATAATGCGCTATTTTTGTAATGTTATGTTTGTAATAGACTTATATTTTTTCTTCATTTTTTTTATTGAAGCCTGCAAAGCAATATCCAGCTGCGCCATGGCACAAAATACCCCACACCATGTTTTTTGCTACGTTGTGGACGCTTTGAGATAAAATGCACCGGTTTTCTAAACAAATTGTTCCACAAAAGGGACTTTGGGGCACAATTATAGCAGTCTAAGTCAGATCCATCTCACACTCCAAAATACTAGAATAAACTGAAAGGCAAGTAACTATTTTTTCACTAATATGTTCATTCTCTCTCAGAAACCAATTTTGAGCGCTGTTTCTCGTATGATGATTAGTTTGAAATTCGCGGATATTTCTGTTTGTATCACGTCAACAAAAATCCCTTTCCTTTGGCTTAAATCCCTAAAAGGTGAGTTTATGAGTTTCTATAAATTGGAAAAATTAAACTTGACCCTGCAAATACAGTCCAAATATACCTGAAATTTTGGATTGTACCACGAATATGTCCAAACATATCGCGTTCTACTAGGACCTCTAAGTTGCACGAAAAATGGCACAATTGTACCGCGTCGAAAACGCTGGTTCTTGTCTACGTTTTGTATCTTGTTTTTGTTTTTTTGTTTTTTTATCTTGTTTTTTTTATTTTGTATGTGCATTGAATCGTCCACTGATTAATGCAGATTAAATAACTCTATGTTTCTTTTGTTTCAGGAGAGTCGTCTGGAATTGATCTGGTATGCATACGGAGTTATATCTCTAGGTTTAACTATTGCAGTGGTTGCTGGATTAGCTTAGTTGTTTTTGCTGTAATAATATCATTTTTCTGGAATCCGTTAATTGTGTTTTTACTCACACTAGTTAAGTTTATAATATACAACACGTTGTTCGTTAAGTTCTTTTAAACTATAGTAGTAGATCCCCATCGTAAAGATTATAGTTTTCCAGGCTCGGAATACGGAGCTCTTTTTTGAAAAAGCCTTAATTCTTATCCAGAACATAGGGAGCAAGTTTCTTGGCACTTCATCCCCAAGCCATATCACAGTCACACCTGCTGATAAAAAGCCAAGGTTCATGAATGACATGGGCTCTTACTTGATTTTAGCATTTGTACATTAGAAGTGAAAAACTGAAATGACAAGAGTATGGTCTGAAAAGCCTTTATCAGACCAATTTGTCCCCAGACATTAACAGTAAAAGACCCAGTCGACTACGAATTGCACCATAGCCCTACTCGTAAGAGTTGGATAATAGCCAGGAAATTGTCAACGCCTCACTTAAGAAAGAAGAAATTCACTGCAGGTAGGAAAATTTGGTGAAAGAGTTTTCGTAATTAATATGTCATACAAATTGACTGTTGTCACAGGAGTAGACGAAGGGTCGTCGAGGAATTTATGATAAGTGTTAAAATACAATACAAAAAATTGGATCTTCAGTTTAGTAGAGGGTTTAAAGAATTTGTTCGTAGCGATAACCATGGAACCCTCTGTCTAAATATATATTATGCAACGTTTCTTAATTATTTTAACAATTATTTTTTTTACAGAATATTAAAGATAATTAATGGTCGAGTTGGGGGCAATAATGCACACACGGAAGGGGGGCTTATCTGGGAAGGGGGGATTTACGGTATGATAAATGGTGATACATAAATTAGTACAGAATAAAAGAATTTGTTCATATCATTAACGCTGAAACACTTTTGATCATACAGATAGGAAAACTGCGGTTTCTAGCTTAAATCTTTTCTAATCTCAGAGAATTATGCCTTAAATCTTCGGTCTGATTGGTCAAAATGAAGATTTACGCTTGAAAGTTGAGCATTGCTTTACTGAATTAATTTCAAAAAACAAAGTTTTTCCGAGGGAAGTAAAGAACGAAGTTGTAACTTAAAACGTACAAAAATTATTACTTCACAGCCCATCTAAGATATATCAATAAAACTAGTACAAATAAACCAACTAATTATGTTTCCCTATGCTTTTAGGATTATAAAAAACCAGCGCTTTACTGAAAACACAAAGGTCAAGCATTAAAAAAGGAATATTCATTTGGGAGTCAAAAGTGAGTATGCAGCCTGACAACAATAAACGAATTTATAAAGCTTTTCATAGTCTTATACCAGTTGTGACATCAGTAACTTTCAGTATACCATTAAAATTATCTTAAAAACATAAGCGTAAAATTAAATATTTTTTAATAACCGCGAGGTAACTGAACAGAATACAGAAATATTGGATTGATTTATCGGGTAGCATTTTGGTCTCGCCAGTTATCATATCGATAGCGAGTAATATACAGACTTAAATTGTAAGAAATATGCTATAGTATTACTTGAAATAAAGATCAAATAAGACATAATATGCACTCTGGAAATCTGTTTATTTCTCTCTATACAGCAGTGGATTTCAAGCTATGGTACAAATTCTAAAGCTTTACTTCGAACTTGTGTACAAACTAATCATGACATGTCCTTTTCAGAACCAAAACGAGAGCCAGTCATTGAACTGAGCCAATGTGCAGAAGTGTTATCAAATTAAACGTACAATGGATTGTTGCTTTACCTGAAAAAGAATTGATCCTAAAAGGGATTGATAAATTTTTATTCTGTAAAAAGTGTCCTTCATTGGTTTTCTTTTACTGTACCAAAACTCCTGTAGTATTTTGTGTTTTCAGTAAAGCGCTAGCTTTTTATAATCCTAAAAGCATAGGGAAACATAATTAGTTGGTTTATTTGTACAGGTTTTATTTATATATATTAGATAGACTGTGAAGTAATAATGTGTGCCCATTTTAATTTTCAACTTCGCTCTTTACTTCGCTTGGAAAAACTTTGTTTTTTATAAATTAATCTTTGATCGTTTTGATTAAAATTTAATGTAGAAACAACGTCGCCATGATCTTTTTTATTTATACGGAATAATGTATGACATTTTAAGTTTTAATGTCACTCCTTAGTTTCAGTTGAAATCTTAAATACAATTTCTAATTATCACCGATCTAGGGGAGATAAAACACCTCTAGAAAATACTGCAAACAACCTTGACAGCTACGAAAAACTTTTATTCTATAGCATAAAGCTCGTTATCCATGCTTCACAAAACAATACATGTTTTTCAGAAACGATTGTTTTTCGATGAGGAAAAAGCTGTTTTTACTCGGCCGACTTCGCCTGAAAAAGCCATAATGAAGACAGGGCTTTACAAATCACCTACTGACTAGCAGAAACTAGAAGGCTACTGTAACAAAAGAGAGCTGTTTAAGGGCTCCTTTGAAAGGTTATATTTTATACCTAATCGCTTTTTATAAATTTGACTTGATTGCACATTCCCATAAAGTGCAATTTCGGTTGTTTCCACCATTTTTAAATGAAAAAAGTGCCTTTCCCAATGAAATGACAAAAAAAAGGTATTTTTTAAAACCTAGACAGGAGCAAAAACTAAGGGGAAAAGGACGTCACTTTTCCCCTCAATTACCTCTCCTCCTCACTCCTTCAATCACCTCTTCACTTCTCCTCAATTACCGTCGTTAAAACTGCCCGTCGTTAGGCTTCATCGCAAGAGTGAAGTTTGAAGGTTCAATTCAAAACTGTTGATGATTCAAGCTTAATTTTTGGTAGACTTACAGTTAAAAAGTTTTTAGTTTTAGTTAATTTTTTTTCGCACTTTCCTTTTACTTTCCTTTTTCCTTTTTCTTTTACTTTCAAGATGAGTAGGCGATTTATGAAACTTACTAGGAGGGTCTACAGGAAGATTATATTTAAGGGGTTTTATAAACCTCCAGTTAAGGGCTTTGGACCATAGTTATTGCAATGGTACCGTTTTACGCTTCCAAACTCTTCCACTTAAGAAGTGGTACCAAAAGTGTCATTTGTAGTGCTAGATTGCACTTTTGGATGGTAAAATTGATAAAAGCACGTAGACATGAGTAATAGGTTTAAAATGAGCCTTTACGGGATATGCTTAAAAAAAAAAATGAGTGCATCACATTTGCAAAAATAGTGGATTATCCGAAAAAGAATCATAAGAAGGGACAAACCATGATTAAAAAAAAAAAAATCAAAGCTGGAATCAAACGCATGATAATCTAATTTGAAGTCTATTGCTGTACTAACGGAACCACAACTCTAATAATGTAGTTTAATATAATGGTGTTTGTAGGACTTTAATTGCGTAGCTTATTAAGGGGGCCTGGAGGAGGAATTTGCGGGAGGTGTTCTTGCAAACCTCCAGTTAAGGGTTTTGGACCATAATTATTACAATGATACCTTTTTATGCTTCCAAGATTTCCCACTTATGAAGTGGCACCAAAAGTATTGTTTTCAGTGCTATATCTCACTTACAAATGGTAGAATTGATAAAAAGCACGTAGATATGAGCAAAAAATGAGCCATTGAATATCACTCTAAAAAGTTCTGGTAGCCCACTAGCTGCAGCTGTTCCACTTGAGACATGGCACCAAAAGTGCCGTTTTAAGTGCCATTTGAAACTTACAGATTGTGGAATTTATAGGAAGAACGTTGATATGAGCAAAATTTTTTATATCAGCTATCAAAAATCTATCTAAGATGTTCTGGTAGCTTGCTAGCCCCGCCCCTCGAGAAACGGCATAAAAAGTGCCTTCTTTGTGCCATATGGCGCTCGCAGACGGCGATATTTATATAAGCCACGTATACATGAAAAATAGCTTCTGAATGAGCTCTTAAATATCTCTCTATGATGTTCTAGTAACCCGCTAGGCCTGGAAGAAAGAAGAAGAAAAAAAGGCCGTTTTAACATTTTTTAACTTTTAGTTACTATTGGCTGTGGTTACGCTCTTTACTAGGTTGCAACTAATGCTTCAACCATGACAAATAGTTCATTGCAAATTATCCCCAGAAATTAGTTAACATTGATATCTGTGAAATCTAATAGATGGTAGAATTTTTTAAAAACCTAGTAAATATATGCAATAGCCGTTAATTGAGCCATTAAAAATGCATCTACGATGGTGAGGTACCGTGCTAATGTTACAGTAGCTTACTGATGTGCAGACGATTTATGAAACTTGCTAAGGGGGCTGGGAGGGGGAGTGTACGAGAGGAGTTCTTGTAAACCCCCAGTTAAGGGTTCTGGAACATAACTATTACAATAGTACCTGTTTTGTGCTTCAGAACTTTTCGACTTAAGAAGAGGCACCAAAAGTGTTGTTTTCAGTGCTATATCACACTTACGAATGGTAATATTTATAAAAAAAAAAAAAAACACGTATATATGAGCAATAGCTTTCAAATGAACCATTAAACATCACTCTTATAAGCTTTGCTAGCCCAATAGCCCCAGTTTTTCCACTTGAGAAACGGCACCAAAAGTGCCATTTTAGTGCCATTTGGAACTTGTTGATGGTGGAATTCATATGAAGGACTTATATATGAGCAATATCTTTTATATGAGCTATAAAAGATCTGTCTACGATGTTCTGGTAGTCTGCTAGTGCCACCCCTTGAGAAATGGCACAAAAATGCCATTTTGGTGTCATATGGCACTTACAGATGGCAGAATTATAAAAAGCACGTAGATATGAGAAATAAATTTTGAATGAGCCATTAAGCATTTATCTATGATGTTCTGGTAGCCCGCTAGGCCTGGTAAAAAGGCCTGTGATTTTCCTTATTTTTCAAGGAGGGGGACTTTAATTTCCCTTTATAAGGTTTTCGACATTGATGATTCCAACAGTACACTTTTCATTATGATCTGACGCCATATTCGAGGGGTTTGAGGTTTTTTTCGAAATCACCATAAAAAATTTTTTCGCAATTAACTTTTACTTTTAAGACGAACCGAAATAATAGTTACCATTCCTGAGTCAGTGTCAGATGGGAATTCTTTTCCCTAGGCAATTTTTTTCACTAGGCAATTTTTTTCAAAACGCGTTTTTTAACCTTTGGTTACAATGGGCTCTGGTTCGCTCTTTACTAGGTTGCAGCTACCGCTGCAACCATGACATATTATGAACGGGATACATTATTCGCATTGTAGTGGTGGGGTAATTTTGATGATATTCTCAAATGCGACAATAATTTCACTCGGGTGTTAAATACATTTTGAATGAAATTTGCATCACAGTGTAGTGATCGATAGTATAGTTAAAAAAATAAGTAGAGTTGAGAGCTGTTTGGTGGTGTGGATGGTTTTTCTCTTGTGAGTCGCTTCTAAATTATCTTCATGCTAGTTTTCTTTTCTATTAATGGATACTCAGACCTTGATTCGGATTAATTTTAAAAAAAAGTTTTTCTTCCGGAAGTAAACAGTGAATTTGGAACTTAAAACGAACAAAAATTATTACTTTACCATGCAGCTATGGAAGATATATCTACAACAATTGCTCAAATAAGCTGACTTGTGATATTTTCTAATATTTGCTGAACTCTAAAAACTAGCGCTTTGGTGAAAACACAAAACCGACACCCAAAGGAAGTATCAGTAGCCTGAATAAAAAAAGACTAATATTATATAAGTCTCTTATCGATCATGATATCGATAACTTTAAGTTCAGAATTATAATTGTCAAAAAAAAACTCAAACAAGCTCAGCGTAAAAAAAAGAATAAAGAAAACATCGGTAATTCCCATACAAAAAAGTAATTACAACCCAGTCAACCCTATGCCATGTTTGGAAAGTGGAGAAAAGCATTTTGGTAAAATGATCAATATGGCGTTGATTTCAATGAAGGAGAAAAAGTAGTAGAATTATCGGCTGAAGAGATTATGCGTCTACCCCGATTTATATCCGAGAATAAGAGATTCGTTTGCACTGTATACGAATGTTGGTGTTTAACTTTGGATGAAGAGATGCTGAAATTTCCTTTGATATCTCTTCATAGTGAATTTTCTTACATCTGTAAACATTGTAGTATGACAGATCTAGCCTAGCTATCAAAGATTATATTCACCATCTCAAGGTAATATTTCGAGTGTTTTCCCTATTTTTTTCTGGTTTAGGTTAAAGAGGGTGGGATACTTAGAGTTTGATCTTCGTAAGGGGCGTATTTTTGTCATTTTTTTTTTATCACAAAACGTTGAATCAGGAAATTCTATTTTTCTGTGAAAAAG
>JAQQPU010004639.1:33097-51329 GCA_029168905.1 Artemia sp. Kazakhstan ARC1039
GGCCTTTGGGGGTCTGGGGGGCCCTTGAGTGCCGATTGGTCCTTTGAGAGCCCTGGGAGCCCGGTGAGGGCCTTTGGGGGTCCGGGGGACCTTTGAGGACCGGGGGAGGGCCTTTGGGATCCGGGAGGGGCCCTTTGGGGTCCGGTGGGCCAGTTGGGAGCCTGGGGGGCATTTGGGGACAGGATGATGACCTTTGGGGGTCCGGGGGGTCCTTTGGAAGCCCAGAGAACCTTTGAGGACCGGGGGCTTCCTTCGGGGTTGGGGTAGGGGGATCGGAACCCTTTGGGGTTGGGGTAGAGCAATCGGGGCCCTTTGGGTTGGGGTAGAGCAATCGGGGCCCTTTGGGTTGGGGTAAGGGACCTCACAACACTGTTCAATTGAAACTTGTGTATTATAACGACCACACTCAAAACCTCCTCCAAAATCTCTTCAAAAATCATATTTTATAATGTCTCTAAGTGTTTCGCCGAAATAATTCCATAAAATAGCTAAAACGGTTTCGCCCAAATAATCCCTAAACGGAATTTCAGCATGTTCCTTTTGTTTGGCATCTCTGCGCTAATGCATTTCAAATTATTTGGAAACCTTTTCGCGCGCTAAGATCTAAACATTCGCACAGAGACAGTTCTTCTGGAAGAAGTCCAGACATTAATTAATTCCCCTTTTGTGTCAATCAATCAATCATGACATCATCTGTCATGTGTGATCTAAAATTTGCCTCGGTGACAATTCTCTTTGGAAATGCAAGGACATTAATTAACTTGACGTCATCTGTCAGCCATTAATTAACTGTTTCCGGGAACTCATAACATTTGGCTCGAATAACAACAACAAATACTATTTCCGGATCATAACATCTGCCTCGAACAGGAAAGAAGTGTCATTAACTGTTTCCCGGAACCTCGTAACATCTGGCTCGAATAACAATAACAAATACTATTCCGGATCATAACATCTGCATCGAGCGTGCACTTACAACAACAACATTGACCCCATTAACCACGTGTTCTCTCTAATTACTCTGTTCAAAACAACAACAACATTGACCTTGGCATTTTGCCTCGGAAACAATAACAACATTGACCTTGGCATTCGTTGAGAGCGTGCCAAAAACACACCTGGAGAAAGAGGTCATTGACCGATTACGCAATCATTCTCACTAATGACTCTATGCCCATATATGGTGTGCTCGTAGGAGTTATAGGGTCATCTCTACTTGCCGTTGACAAAATAGCGCTAAATTTTGCGATTCGAAACTTTGCCTTCGACAATTCAGGGTATATTCCAGTTCAGGGTATATATTTTCACATTAGGGGGATGGGGCATGGGCGCCGGTAAGGGGGCCTGGGGAACATCCTCCCTCCCTGGAAATTTGGGACTATAACGTAATTATAAGGAAACCAAAGGAAAGAGGGCAGAATAGGAAAAAAACATGGAAAAAATGTCTGTTGTCCCATTGTTGGCTGCCTGACAATAGATTTTGACCCATAATAAGGAAAAAGTTCTAATTTGTGACTGAGTAACCCCTAACTAGTTTTCCACAAACATTTTTTCTATATGATTTGGTTGGAGCAAAAAAAAAAACAAAAAACAACAAATTCTTCATAGTAATGAATGGTAAGTAAATAACGATCCTTGTCAATGACGAAAGTATAAGAGCCTAATTATTGATAACATTCAGTCAAAGAATCAGCTTTTTATGGTGATTCTAAATATGTATTTGTTTATTAGTAATTAGAGCAGTTATTAAAACACAAGAAAGTTCGAATCATTATAGAAAGCACAAGAAAAACAATCAGAAATATTTCCCCTGAACGGAATGCTGGGAATTTCTGTATTTTCCCCCAGAACCGATACGTTTTTTGTGTTTTATTATAATTTTGTTTTCCAGGAGTAATTGTATTCATCTAGTTGTCACTTTGAAAAAGATTTAATTTTTTACAGTTATGAAGTATAAAGGTGTCAAATATAATGCTTTTGGTATTCAAAATGAAATAAAAAAATTTAATAAAAAATTTTTATTTCTTTTTTTTTAATCTTGGGTTCAATGTTTTATTTTAAACAAACTACTTTGATAATGCGTAACTTCTTATAAACACTGGGTCTAAAGGCATTAAGTTAGGCACTTCTGTCGATATTGTTAAAAAAAACATCCGTCCAACGCTTCGGCATTGCTCAAAAGAACTGAATGCTGAAAGTTCGTATCTTAGTTTGTATAAGTAGGCTAATGTTTTGTGTATTTTAATTACTTACTTTTTTCATTATCATATACTTTTACTTCAATTGAAATACTTTGTCCATTGCCTTTAGAAAATTGTTTGTCTCTAAGCTTCATTAAATAAAGAAAAAAGCAAGTTTTTTTTGAACTGAAAATAAGGAGCAACATTAAAATTTAAAATGAACAGAAATTATTACATATTTAACGGGGGTTGCCCCCCTCCTCAACACCTCGCTCTTCACGCTACAATTTTTCGGCACTTTAAAAAAAGTTACTTATTGTTCTAGTTAAACGACCCTTGTGTTTTATGAGTCGCTTTTAAAGAATTGGAACAAAATTTAAACTTAGCGTAAAGAACGAGATGCTGAAGAGGGGGCAACCCCCCCTCCTATACGTAATAATTTGTGTTCGTTTTAAGTTTTGATGTTGTTCCTTAATTTCAGTTGAAAAAACTTGTTGTTTTTTTTAATTTCTGATCGTTCTTTAAATAACGCCAGGATACCTGGCTCCACCTCCAAAGGAAAATTCCCCTCCCCATAGAAATATCCTCTTGACAAGCCAGTCCTGGCGAAAATTTACACCGGAAAATTACCCTTAACATCCCCACGCGTAAAATTGAATCGGTAAAGAGATAGCAAGACATATAAAGAAATTTCATATATGAATTCTGGCAAATTCACCCAGTGTAAAATTTCTTCTGAAAATTTCACCCCCGGAAGCTATCCTCTTCATTGTAAATTCTCCCAGCGGAAAATTCGTCCTCCCCTCCCCAACCGAAAAATGTATGTATATTTCCCAGTAACAAATAAAACAAATGGCAAATTTTATAACTTAAAACTTTCTCCAGGGACTGTAGGGGGTCATTTTATCTCCAAAGACATAGTTATTGGGCCTTTCAACTATGCTGAACAAAAATGCTATCTCAAATTTTTGATCGGACGATTTGGAAAAAAAGTGGCGTGGGAGGGGGCCTAGTTACCCTCCAATTTTTTTGGTCGCTTAAAAAGGGCACTAGAACTTTTGATATCCGTTAGAATGAGCCCTTTCCCGACGCTCTAGGCCCACTGGGTCGATACAATCACCCCCTGGAAAAATAAAACAACAAAAAACAAATAAACACGCGTCCGTGATTTTTCTTCTGGTAAAAGTTACAAAATTCCACATTTGTGCAGATATGAGCTTGAAACATCTACAGTACGGTCCTTTGATACGTTGAATCTGATGGTGTCATTTTCAAAAAAATTATATGATTTCAAGGGGGTCTTTCCCCCTTCTTCCAAAAATCAGACACATTGTCTCCGGGTCGTAGGTTTTGATGGGTAAAACTAAACTTAATGAAACTAATATATTTGGAATCAGCACAATAAGCCAATTCTTTTGATATACCTATTGGCATCAAAATTCCGTTTCTTATAGCTTTGGTTGCTAATCAGCCAGGTCACTCCTTACTTATAGTTCGTTACCACGAACTGTTCGATTACCCATCAAAATTCAAACAGAGGTCATTGAAATATTGATCTTTTCTCTGCGTTACCAAAAGCATTGTCTTCATAAAACTTTACAGTTTCATGAAATGTAACTAAACAAATAGAAAAGGTTTTTAAACTAAAGTAAGGAGCAAGTTTAAACTTAAAACATATATAAACTAATCTGTATATAAGGGGGACTGCCCCCTTCTCGACATCTTGCTCATTAAAAAAAAGTTTTTTAGTGCTTTGATTTTCTTTTTCCAATTGCAAGTTTTCTTTAAAGATTTGGAAAAAAGCCAAACTTCACAGTAAAGAAGAAGACACACACAGAGAAGACAGACCCCTTCATACAAAGAATAACCTGTTTAAATTCAAATCTATTCCTTGCTTTCAGTTGAGAGCAAAAAACTTGCTTTCAGTTGAAAGCTCTTTTTTCAACTGCAAGCAAAAAACTTTTTGCTTGAAAAAAGCAGAAAGCTTTTTTCAACTGGGTCTGATTGTTTTCCACATCATTCCCAGGCCTAACCAAGATATAATTTTAGGTACCGATCCCTTAAACCTCTGGTCAATTGCTTTTAAAATGTATAAATCAGTAGTTGTACGTTTTAATTTGCAATTTCAATTTTGGATAAAATTTGAGTATACTTAAGAAATTGGTGATGAAAAGTAATTTTGGTGAAAAGTCCTGGTTAATATTACTACTAAAAAATTTTGGTTGAATGAAAAGGAGGATTATTGTTTGCATGGATGGAAATTCTGTGAAACTTTTAATCTTCTACATAACTGAAGCCACCACAACCTCTAAAATAGGATTTTCTTATCATTAAATACATTACATATATATATTTTAAATACATAGAATTACCTCATATAAATAGAAAAAGAAAAATATTACCATTTAAAATTGCTGAAATCTAAGTTCCTAGCATTATTTTTCACCCCAAAGAAATTTCATGGCGGGGCTAATGATGACCTGCCTTGCCTTTTCCACCTCTATGCTGGTAGATATGGGAATGTAGTATATTAGTTGTATAGAGAAACACTTTAATTAATTCCTACTCGGCCCTTCCTCTTTCAACATTTATTTGAAGCATCATGAAGAGTAAGCAGTTTATCTGTTAAAATACACTTTTGTAGGAATCTACCTACCCCCACCTAAACAATGACTCGTCCCCCCTCATTATAGCTGATACCCAATTACAGGTCACCAAACGTAGCTTAATTTCATTACACATAAAGAGAAACAACTTGGTTAAATCCAGTTCTACCACCACGTGGCATTTCTTCTTTTGCAACTGGGAAGCCTAAAATACAGTTATTGATACTTTTAAATCAATAAAGCTTCTCAAGATTTTAAATTGATTGCCAATTCGTCCTCTTCAGGGTAAAATCGTAGTTTGGCACGCTAAACCCTCTAAACTGTCACCCAACCACCACGGCTACTTTGGTGTCTGCCCCCCCCCCCTGGAAAATTTTCTGCCGGCGCCCTTGGATGGGGGTGGGTCAATTTCATGGGAAATTTGCAGTGGGCTATATATTGTAGCTAGGATGAAAGTGAAAACATTATTTGATGCTTTTTATGATCTTTCATTATTCATACAAAATACCTTCGGGGCCCCTTTAAGGGCTGAAGATGCAATTAGCCCCAGAAGCGATTATTGAATTATGAAACAGCATAAAAAATGCATCAAATGACGTTTTCACTTTCATCTTAGCTAAATTATAAGGCCCACTGCAAATTTACCAAACCAGTCGTTGATAACTGGTTCTAAAAACTTTAAAATAAAGGTTTTTGAAAGGTTAAAAATATATTGTTCGAATAAAATCTTATGTAAAAGTCAGTTTGTGTTTTATTTGCCCTTGTAAATCCGTCTCTTCAGATACGGCCAGTGGATAGTCTTACGAGACTAATTGACTCAGCTTTATAATAGCCTATTATCGGGAATTAGCGCAAGATGTTCCTTTAGGTTTATAAGATGAGAATATTTGCACAACATTAAAAAATAGTACCTATTTGTTCTCCTGGGAAGTAATCTTTATCAATTGTGCCTATTTTCAAAATCTTCCAGAATTGCCTAGAGTCTCTAATATCTCGTAGGGCTGAGAACGTGACGGAGAAAATAAAACACATTCTTCCGTATGTTCTCCAACAATCGGAAATGTGCGCCTCAGAAAATATCGACCACTGTATTTTTACAACTTCTTTTTCTTCAAAGAAAACCGGTTTTGATCACAGATGCCTGCCTGTGTCATAACGTTATAAATGAATTTGGTGTGATTGTATTGCTTTTGGATTTCTGATAAGAAAACTTTTAAGCAGGCCTTATCTGTGAAAAAGCTGTGATATAATTAGTAATTCATTATATAATATACGTATTATGCTGAATGGTTGAAAAGAGTCAATATGGTTTTCTTAGGATTAATAATCTCAACTTTCTTAACCTGTCTAGTAAGTAGCCTAGGCTAGATTAAACATTTAGGCCCATGTTTTAAATGCCGGCTAGTCTAAGCCTAGTCAATTGTGTAGATACGTTATTTTAAATCTATAAAAAAAACCGTAAATCGTTCCTTTACTCGATTAATCCGCTAGCTAATAAGACAAACCTATGCCTACCACTCGGTTCGTCTTTTAACGCTGTTTCCAAATATACTAATCGTTAGCCCTTGCAAATACGTCTCGGCTCATCCCCGTTCTAGTCTTTAATCGGGGTGATAGCCCAAGACCTTGTTTCGCGAGCTGGAAAGTGAAACCAGGTTAGCTTTCATTGTTTATTTTATATCATGGGTCGGCAACCCGAGGGCCGCATGCGGCCCACGAGGCGTCTTGGTGCGGCCCACAAGATCCTCACCGCAACGCACCTGACGGACCATATTACACACCACATCAATACACAACGGAGTGAAAAGGGGGACCATCTAGCATTCTGCTATCTAGAATCTAGAATTCTTGGAAAAATCCGTAAACACCTTCTATCATGAGCGCCCATAAGCTGAATTCCGGGGGGGGGGGCAAACCTTGTTTAATTGGCACTTTTAATGCTGTATAATAGAAATCTCCGAACAAAAATATAAAAATAAGGCAGTATCATTCAGCCAGGGGGCGGGCGCCCCCCTTATGGGTGCCCATGCCTTTTATCATAGTAAGTTTGATTTTCAACCATCCAGACCAGTTATTTTGGTATGTTACAATTTTTGTTTCTGATTAAATTTACCTCAAAGTTTGGGAAATCCCCCCCCCCCAAAAAAAAAATGGCCTTTAGATTTTCTTTGCTTATTATTTTTCAGTCCAGTAAAATTGAGTGTTTGTGGTACTAAATGAAAGCCAAATTATCTAGTCATGTTATGTGGCCATCTTGTGGCAAAATATCCAGAAGAAGAAAAAACAATGCTTGATTGTGAAGATGGGTGTCATCTGGAATAGTGATAGTTGGACAGAAAAAAAATTACACACTTGGACATACCCCAGTTTGTACCAGATGACACCCATCTACAAAATGGAGGGTAATTTTTTTTTTCTACTCAAAGTAATTTTCACCAAAAGGGTTCAAGTACATTGAGGTCGTCAAAGGACCATAGATACAATGTCTCAGGAACAGAATAAGGATAAGGTATTAAGTATCAATCTTCAAGGAAAATAGAGGGAGACTAAAACTAAGCCAAAAGGTACAATACATTTCCAGATTGTGAAAAGGGTGTTTGTGCAATATCCAAGGAAAAAAGGGGGTGCGCTGGAACTTTCTGAGCATATTATTGGGGATGTTGAAGTAAATCAAAAGACATGTCCATCCAAGTTTGCAATAAGGGCATATTACATCATCTTAGGAACAGATAAACGTATTAAGTTGATATTTCAGAACCTGTTGAAGGGGATTTATAACTAAATATGGATGTCAAAATGGCCTATCTGCAATATATCTGGGATGGCTAAGGACATTAAGGTGAAACTGTTTGGTGATATTGCATTGTCTGGGATGCCAAATGGACACTTTTAGTTGCTTTTGAACACTTTTTCACTCTGAGGGACACCAGGAAACTATTGTGTCAAAAAAGTCAGCTTTTTGAAAAAAAGGACACTTTTTGGACATTTTTCCAAATCAAATACCAAATGTCTTTATTTTCTTCATTTTTTTTTTATAAATACGACTGCTTATAATTTGTACTTAACTTTTAAGCTTTGGTAACGTCTTGGGGATTTTTCTTAGATGTTTTTGCGCCCTGCGCTAACATTATTTATCAACCGAATAGGAATAGGACATAAAGTCTTAATCAATGTGGTATGCTAGAACTATCTTATCCATCTTTTTCTTCTATCTTACGGTTGACGTTTGTCATCAAGTCGGTCAACTTCAAGGACCCACCAACTGCTGGTGGCAAAGTCACCAAGGCCGCTGAGAAGGCTGGAAAGAAGAAGTGAATGGCCATTCCCTGCTGGGCGTTCTGCGTAAATCCATGTGGCGTGTAGCCGTGTGCACATGGCTATTATTGCACTGCTGTCATAGAAAGAAAGGAGTTTCGCAGAAAAGCTGTGTTGCGGCTCAATTTTATTTATATCCGCTAGCTAATGTTTCTGTTTTATATTCTATACTTTCAGCTGTTATTTTTTGTCAAACGCTGGTCTCCAGTTTCTATCGAGTATAACTCAAGCGAATTTATTTCAATCGGCCTTGTCTTCTCACTTTTTTAGTTCTCGAAAACCTCATTTTTACTCAGGGCTACTTCTAAATGTTCAGAAAACGACAAGATAGAGGAGTTGTTAAACGATTTTTAACCACTTGACCAACCAGTGGGCTGAGTGGTTAAGGTGATCGACGTCTTTTATTTAACTTTAAAACCATGTAGGTCAAAATAGACATTTCGTTGCTACAGCCGTCCGGACCTTGTCGCACCCAAAGATCCTTAATAGCTACCGAAGATCAAAGACTCGCATCTTTTTCGCATAACTTATGAATATGCCGAAGTGAAAATGGATTTCTATCGCAATAATGGCAGCCCTGTGCATTGTATATTGAACAAAATCAAAATGCATCCTATGCATACACGTTATCAAAAAGGCATATGAACAATATCTGAGGAACAGCTGAAAGCAATAAATTGAACCTTTTAGGGCTACTACAATTAATACTTATGAAACTAGTACTACTGCTATTGTGAATTTTTGAAGCTGTGACTGTGACTGATTGCGACTGAAACCCCAACTACTTGTAATTATAGTTGCCAGTGCATGTGACTTTGTCTGCATCAACTACTTTGCTATAGCAAACAACAAGACAATCACTCAGAACTGGCGCAATGCCAAAGAGACAGGAATAAACTGGCTGGTAGGCAGGTAGGTACCGTAAAAACCAATAGGTATGCATAGTGCTATATTTTATTTCTCATTTTTGCACACCCCTGACGGCTTCTAAAAAAGAAAGATCGTTGATAAAAGACGGATTTTTAATGAAGCATGGACAGATTTATATTTTTTTATGGAAGTTAAAGAAAAACCTTTGTGTTTAATTTGTCAAAAGAGTATTTCCATAGTAAAGGAATATAACTTGAAGTGATATTACGATATTGAGCACAAAACTAAATTTGACTGTCTTGGAGGTGAATCTCGAAAAAACAAAATCATTAAATTCAAATCGTCACACAAAAATCAGCAGAAAATCTTTAATGCTGATTAAAGCAAATCAGCTGCACGTGCAGCTACAAGGCGGCAGTAGTAATAGCAAAGCATGGTAGCCCATTTACTGACAGCGAAGTTGTCAAAGAGTGTCTTAGCTATTGTGGAGGAAGTATGCCAAGAAGGAAAAAGGTTTTTGAAAACATTAATCCCTCTGCTGGAACTTGCGCCCGCCGCATCGAAGACTTAAGTACTAACTTGTGTGAACAACTTAACCCTAGAAGGGTAAGCTTTCGTAAATTTTACGACGCAAAAACACTTTTTCGCGGTTGCCATGGAAACGGATGCATTGCGCGAACCGACCTCCCCGATATGCTAATATTATGACTAGCCAGTTCTTGTGCCGTCACCGAGGTTTTATTATCTGAACTGGTTGGGGAGATATTAAGGGTGAGTAGTAAAATTTACGAAAGCTTACCATCTACGTAACTTTTTCACCTATTTCAGGAAAAGGGATTTTTTTTATCAAAACTTGGTAATTAGTAAGCTTCTTCGGACAATGAAGTTAGATCAGTTTTTTAACGTTGTTGACAAGCTTCGTAGCAAATTTCGTGAGGAAATAGCACATGAAAATGCTGAATTTGGCTATTTTCTGATTTAACAAATGAGCAGCAAAAATTTTTCACACTGACAAATAGAAATGTCACGACTGACAACTTGTTTACATCGATTCCGTTTGCAGCAGAACTACTGAAAGAACCGTATCGACTGACTACAGTTGGTACAGTACGAAAAAACAAGAGAGAAATTCCGGAAGAGCTGCTTGTAAGCAAAGGGAGAATCACAGGAACCTCAATGTTCTGTTTCGATCGGGAACTGACTCTAGTGTCTTATAGCTTCCTAAGCCATCAAAAATGGTCCTGCTTCTGTCAACTTGCCATGAGGGTACCAGTATCATGTATCCAAGCAAGAAGCCTGAGATCATTGAGTACTACAATAACACCAAAGGCGGTGTAGACACATTTGACCAAATGTGTAGTTCAATGTCAGCGGCTCGGAAGACAAACAGGTGGCCCATGTGCATGTTTTATGGGTTGATCAACATCGCGTGTATCAACAGTTATGTCATCTACTCCTTCAATATCTCCAAATCTGGTGGAAGACCACTTTCACGAAAGGATTTCATGAATGTTCTGTTCAAAGAGTTGACCCAGCCGCATATGACCACTCGCTTAGAAACCCCCACTTTGCAGCGCTCGATCAGACTCGATATCAGTCAAACAATGGAGGTGACAGGTGAAATACATTCAGGAACGTCTGTGGAAGGGAGAAGAATGACCTTCAGCCTCTGCCCAGCGCGCATTCGCCGAATGACTACCAATTTTTGCAACCACTGCAAAAAGCCGTTCTGCGGTGAACACCGTGCGAAGTCATGCATACCATGTGACTCCAAGAAATAAAAGCAACCTTTTGTGCTGTGTAAAACATTATCTGAAGATCTGTTTTTGATAATTCCCACTTACTTTTAAAATATACTTAAGTGATGAGTTTTAAAAGTCAATGTTTCTGCAAGTAGTAATTTTTACGAAAGCTTACCATCTACGTAACTTTTTGGGAAGCTTACCTTTCTAGGGTTAAGGATGAAGCGCAATCTTTTACGCACTTCTCTCTTGCGATGGACGAAAATACGGACGTGTGGGATACGGCACAACTCCTAATAGTTGTACGAGGGATTGACGCAATTTTTCGTGAATACCAGGAGTTATTTAACATACGCGGTCTTAATGGAACTAAAGAGGGGGAGGATTTATTTCATCATTTTGAACAAGATCTGGTTCCATGCGGCTTGAGCTGGGATAAATTATTAAACATCGCTACAGACGGCGGAAAAAACATGAGCGGTCATAATAAAGGTGTCGTTGGAAGAGCAAACAGCAAAGTTCTAGAGTCTGGACCTGAAGTTCCATATACATTTCACTGTATTGTCCATCAATAAGCATTGTGTTGCAAGGTTTTATTGGGAAGAGAAATAATTGAAACTGTTATATCTGCTATTAATTTTGATGACGTGAATATGATTGCGTGATATATTGCTGTGAAATAAGATGACTAAGCCGAGGATCAGTACTTCAACGATTTTTTACTTAACGAAAGAAATTTGTAACTTCATGGAGATAAAAGGAAATGTAATACCCACACTTTACAACAAACAGGGGGTTGTAGATCTAGGGTTTTTAACTGATTTGACTTCAGAACTGAATCTACTCAATACGTTTTTACAAGCAAATAATAGATTTTGTCAGATGTATTTGGATGTTAAGGCATTTGAAATGAACATGGCATTCGATGAAAGAAAGCTCGATCATTTTTCAAATTGCAAGAAAGCAATAGAAGAGGCTGGTATAAATTTTCTTTGGCAAAATAACCAAATGAAAAACGCATTAATACAGGTTCAAGCTGAGTTTGAAAACCGGTTTACTGATTTCGGAAAGATCTAACGTAAGATGGATATTTTTGAAACCCCCTTCGCACTGGAAGTGATTTTCAAATCAACGCGATAGATTTGCAAAGTGATACCACTCTTAAAAAAGCTTTTAAGGAAAAAACAAACTTGGTGAATTTCGATGGAAGTTTGCCCTCTGAAAGCTGCTAGGATTTAAGAATTTTGGCTCATCAAATAATTACTATTTTTGGTAGTACATATATTTGTGAGCAAAATTTTTGAATTATCGAAAAAAAAAACTGTTCTCGGTTATACATTTCAACGCAATACTACACGTATCTACTACAAAAATGCAAGCTAATGTAAAAAAAAATTGCAAGTAAAATGCAACAACAATATTTCATTGATTGCATTAACTACAATAAATGTCATAAAAATATACATTAAGTGTTTTATTTTTAAACCTAAAATATTTGTATATACATATTGTAGATATAGTTTATCATTGTGGTATACCTACAATATTACATTACAGTGTAATGACATGTGACCCAAATGCGGCACGCGTAATATCCTCACGCAAAATTTTGGCCCTTTTACAACAAAAGGTTGCCGACCCATGACTTATATTATTCGCGACTAGCAGAAAGCTGCCAGACTATTATTCGAAAGAAGGCAAAAATTGGCTAGAATTAGAAAGCGAGTTCAGTCAGCTAGTGGAAAGTGTTTCTAGCTAGGGTTTTTGGCGCTAAATCCAAATTATTGTGCTCATGACTTTAAATAAAGCTTCCAATTCTGACTATTTTCTTAATGCTATTATCAATTAGTTTATGAAATTATTACTATTTTGAAAACCTTGTAAGATAGCCTAATGAAAGATAACAAATAATTAATACCGGCTTGTATACACAAATTGATTATGACAGTGGAAGCGTAGTGAATTTTTAAATAACTTGCTTTATCACTCGTTATTGACCACTAACCGGTTTAATTTTCAATAGCCTGTCGTATAAACCAGCATCGCTTTAAGTAGTTTTTCGCGACTGGCACTTTTTTCAGGATTGCCACCACATGAAGGAAAAAACACTAGATTCTTGAAAAAAAAAATCCTAAGTCAACAAAAAAGTCCCTAGATTCTTGAAAAAAACACTAAATCAGCACAAAAATCACTAAAAGAAAAAATTAGCTGCTTCAATGGGCAACATGCTTTTGTCTTTTGAAAAAGCCGGTGTCCGTTGTTTTTTGGCTTTTATCGAAATGATGAATTTTTTTAGCATGTTCAACACAGAGGTACCAGTGAAGGAGCAGTGCGACCCCCCCCCCATCCACCGCATGTTCTGAAAAATTCCTTATTTTGTTGTTTATATATTTCTATAGCAAAAATCCCCCGAATTATGAAAAAATCGCAAAACCACCCTTTGCATTTTCCTTAACTGGCATCCTTGGCTTATCCCACCGATCTTGTGAATCATGACTAGTGGTGATCTAACCAATATGTTTACTTTTTCTTTTTAGAGTTTTTTTCTTTGTCTATTCGAAACCCCCCAAAATAAGAAATCATTTTCTTATCATGCTAGTTGAGAAAGTATAATTTCTGGGGTACCTGCTAGTATACGAAAAATATTGGTACTCTTTAAGAAACCGGTAAACCCACGAGAAAGACCGCATCGAAATCTCAAAGATGCTTTATGAAAAACAGGTTTTCGCTGCATAGTGAGGTATTACTCACTCCGTGACAACGATTTAAACTTTAGTTTTTTGAGGCTGAAGGGGTAAAAAAAAGGTAACTAGGTTAGGTTACGTATTTAAAATATGTTGTTTTATTCCCCCTCCCCTCCCTAATGTGAAAATATATAGCCCAAATTTGTTTCTGAACTATTATGTTTTCATCCTATTTTATTTTATTTCATAAGCTTTAGCGAAACTTCACTTCTCCCGTGTTTACCGGATTCATCACAAGTACGAAAATACTCTTTAGTGTAGGCTTCCGAAAATGCATTTGGTAAACCTCCAACCAAATTTCATGAATGGATGCCATTGTACAAGTATATCAATAAAACCAGGTGTCAGTGGTGCTAATTCATAAAAGTGTCAGATTTGTAAGGATTTTTTTTTAATAATGCTGAAGATAAATTAGTATTTTCTGAAATCTAGGGATAGTAATTTATCACTCCCCTCCTCAAATTTTCATTCCTGAATTTATAAGGTGTTTGCTCTAAATAAGGATTCCCACGCCGCAAATACGAGTAATACCGAAATAATGAAGAGCCCCTAGGTGTAATAAATAAAAAAAGTTTTCTGACTGAAAGTAAGAAGCAATGTTAAAACTTAAAACTAGCTGAAATTATTCATATATGAGGGGACTGCACCCTCAAAAATCAATTGCTCTTTACGCTGAATTTTTAATATTTAAAAAAGCTTCTTATTCTAATTAAATGGCCCCTTACGTTTCAGAAGTCGTTCTTAAAGAATTGTGACAAAAAGTTAAACTTTAGTGTACAGAGCGAGGGATTAAGGAGATTAAGGAGCGAGGGTCTTATATACGGAATAATCTGTTCGTTTAAGTTTATTGTTGCTCCTTACTTTCAGTTGAAAAAACTTGTTCTTTTAACTTAATTTATGATCGTCAACCTGATGATAATCCATTTTCCTATCCGTGAAAATTTTCGCACGGAAAATTCCCCAATGGAAAGTTCCTCCCCAGAAAATTCCTTCTGGATATCTCCCTTCTCGCTTAAAGGTCCTCTCGGAAAAATAACCCTGGTCAATTCCCCCTAGGAAACTGTCCTTACTTTCATTTGAAACAAACTGTTTTTTTTGTTTAATTTCTGATTTTTTTTTCAAGTCATGCCGGAAATTTGCCCTCCGTGAACAATTTTCCCGAAAATTCGGTCCCTCCTAAGCTTGAAAAGGTCTTCTCGCGGAAAATACCCCCTGAAAATTTCCTCTTGCGGTAAATCCTCCTGCGGAACCCCTTCCCTAGGAAATTTTACTCCCCGCTGAAAATTTCCCCTGGATCATTTTCTCCACATTTAAAATTGAGCAACCAAAGAGAAAATGAGACAAATAAAAATAATTCCGTATATGAATTCCAAAAATTCTCCTCGGAAACTTTTCCCCTCGCAGAAAATTCTTCCCTTGGAAAATATCCTCCTGCTGAACATCCCCCTTGAGAAATTTCTCTATTTTCCCTAATAAGAAATACCATATCGAAACAACTGAAAAATTGCATAACTTACACCCCTTTCTCCAGGAGCTGGAGGAAGTCATGTCATCCCCAGAGTCATAATTGTTGAACCTTTCAACTATACTGAATCGAATGGTTATCTCAAAATTTTGATGGGATGTCTTTGGAGAAAAAAGGGGCGTGAGAGGGGGCTATTTACCCTCCACATTTCTCGGTCACTTACAAAGGGCACAAGAATTTTTATTTTCCGTTCGAACGAGCCCTTTCTCGGTCTTCTAGGACCATTAGTTTTGATACGATCCTCTTAGAATAAAAACCGTGTCTTCACTTCTTTGAGAAACCTCAGAATCAAAGTGGAACTTTTTCTCTTCTTGGGGTCAAAATTCAGAATCGAAGTATAGCTTTTTCTATATTTTACAGAAATATTCAGAATAGAACTTGAAATTTTTTCTCTTCTTTGAGAAAATTCAGAACTGAAGTGGAAAGTTTTTCTCTTCTTTGAAAAAATTCAGAAGAGGAAATTCAGAAGAGAACTTGAACTTTTCTTCACTTCTTAGAGAAAAAATCAGAATTAAAGTAGAACTTTTTCTCTTCTTGGGGAAAAATTCAGAAGAGAACTTGAGCTTTTCTTCACTTCTTTGAGAAAACTCCGAATTAAAGGGAAACTTTTTCTCTTCTCTGAGAAAACTCAGAATTAAAGTGGAACCTTTTTCTCTTGGGGGAAAAATTCTTTATCGAAGTATAAGTTTTTGATCTTTTATGGAAAAATTCAGAATTGAACTTGAAATTGTTTTTCTATTCTTTGAGAAAGTTCAAAACAGTCCTTGATATTTTTCCTCTTCTTCGAGAAAATTCAGAACTGAAATGGAACTTTTTCCCCTTCTTTGGAAAAATTCAGAATTGAACTGTAACTTTTATTCTCTTCTTTGAGAAAACCCAGAATTAAAGTCGAAGTTTTCTCTTCTTGGAAAAAAATTCAGAAGAGAACTCGATCTTTTCTTCACTTCTTTGAGAAAACTCAGAATTAAAGAGGAACTTTTCCTGTCTTCTTTGAGAAAATTCAGAAGAGAACTTGAATTTTTCTTCACTTTTTTTGAGATGAGGAAATTCAGAATTAAAGTGGAAGTTTTCTCTTCTTGGGTAAAAAAAAAATTAGAAGAGAACTTGATCTTTTCTTCATATCTTTGAGAAAACTCAGAATTAAAGTGGAACTTTTTATGTTCATGGGGAAAAATTCCGAAGAGAACTTGAACTTTTTCTCTTCTTTGAGAAAATTCAGAACTGAAGTGGATTTTTTTTTCTTCTTTGGAAAAATTAAGACTTGAACTCTGACTTTCTTTCTCATATTCCAGAAAATTCAGAAGAGAACTTGAAATTTTCTTCAATTCTTTGAAAAAAACTCAGAATTAAAGTGGAAGTTTTCCTCTTCTCGGGGAAAAATTCAGAAGAGAAATGGAACTTTTCTTCGCCTCTATTGAGAAAACTCAGAATTAAAGTGGAACTTTTTTCTAATCCTGGGAAAGATTCAGAATCGAAGTATAACTTTCTATCTTCTAAAAAAAATTCATAACAGAACTTATTTTTTTTTCTTTTCTTTGAGAAAATTCAGAACTAAAGTAGAGCTTTTTCTCTTGTTTGAAAAATTCAGAATTGAACTGTAACTTTTTTTCTTCTTTGAGAAAATTCAGAAGAGAACTTGAACTTTTCTTCACTTTTTAGAGAAACCTCAGAATTACATTGGAACTTTTTTTCTCCTTTTGGGAAAAAATTCAGAAGAGAACTTGAACTTTTCTTCTCTTTTTCGAGAAAACTCAGAATTAAAATGGAACTTTTTCTCTTCTTGGGGAAAAATCTAGAATCCAAGTATAACTTTTTCTATATTCTATGGAAAAATTCAGAACAGAACTTGAATTTTGTTTCTCTTCTTTGTGGAAATTCAGAGCTAAAGTGGAACTTTTGTCTCTTCTTTGGAAAAATACAGACTTGAACTGTAACTTTTTTTCTCTTCTTTGAGAAAACTCAGAATTAAAGTGGAAGTTGACGCTTTTTGGGGAAAAATTCAGAAAAGAGCTTGAACTTTTCTTCACTTCTTTGAGAAACCACAGAATTAAAGTGGAACTTTTTTCTGTTCATGGGGAAAATCCAGAAGAGAACTTGAACTTTTCTCGTGTTCTTTGAGAAAGTTCAGAAGAGAACTTGAACTTATCTTCACTTCTTTTGAGATGAGAAAATTCAGAAATAAAGTGGAGCTTTTTCCCTTCTTGGGAAAAAATTCAGAAGAGAACCTGAACTTATCTTCAGTTCTTTGAGAAAAATCAGAATTAAAGTGGAACCTTTTGCTGTTCATGGGAAAAATTTCAGATGAGAACTTGAACTTTTCCTCTTCTTTGAGAAAGTTCAGAATAGAACTTAAAATTTTTTCTCTTCTTTGAGAAAATTAATAACTGAACTGTTAACTTTTTTTCTCTTCTTTGAAAAAAACTCGGAAGAGAACTTGAATTTGTCTTCAATTCTTTGAGAAAACTCAGAATTAAAGTGGAACTTTTTCTCTTCTTGCAGAAAAAGAATTGAAAATCGAAGTATATCTTTTTCTATATTTTACAGAAATATTCAGAACAGAACTTGAAATTGTTTTTCTCTTCTTTGAGGAAATTCAGAATTGAACTGTAACTTTTTTCTCTTCTTTGAGAAAATCCAGAAGAGAAAATTCAGAAGAAAACTTGAACTTTTTTCACTTCTTTGAGAAAAATTCAGAATTAAAGTGGAAGTTTTTCTCTCCTTGGTGAAAAATTCAGAAGAGAACTTGAGCTTTTCTTCACGTCTCTTTTTGAGAAAATTAAGAATTGAACTGTAGCTTTTTCCCCTTCTTTGAGAAAATTCAGAAGAAAACTTGAACTTTTATTCACTTCTTTGAGAAAAACTCAGAATTAAAGGGGAACTTTTTCTCTTCTTAGAGTAAAACTCATAATCGAAGTGAAACTTTTTCTCTTCCTGGGGAAAAATTCAAAATCGAAATATAGCTTTTTCTATATTTTACAAAAATATTCAGTACAGAATTTGAATTTTTTTTTCTCTTCTTTGAGAAAATTCTGAATTGAACTGTAACTTTTTTCTCTTCTTTCAGAAAATTCAGAAGAAAACTTGAACTTTTCTTCACTTCTTTGATAAAAACTCATAATTAAAGTGGAACTTTTTTCTCTTCTTGGGGAAAGTATAAATTTTTCTATCTTCTATAGAAAAATTCAGAACAGAACTTGACACTTTTTTCTTCTTCTTTGAGAAAATTCAGAACAGAACTTTAAATTTTTTT
>JAQQPU010004640.1:37586-48005 GCA_029168905.1 Artemia sp. Kazakhstan ARC1039
TTTTCCTAGCTAAACTATTATGGTTTCGTTAGAATATCAATTTATCTCTCCGACTTAAAGCTCCGTGAAGCCGTATTTAAAAACAGAATTTCTATCTCTTTAGACTCCCGCATAATTCCAAGATAACAAGTGATGTCATTTATAATTCATGACACTATAGATCAATGAAGCCCTATTTAAAAATAGAATATTAATTTTTCTCTCTGACCTAAAGAACGTTTATCCCTCAGACCTAAGATTAAAGAAGCCTTAATGTTTCTTAATTCCCCCTTCGTGAAGCCCTATTTAAAAATAGTATATTAATTTTTCTCTCTGACCTAATGAACGTTTATCCCACAGACCTAAGATTAAAGAAGCCTTAATGTTTCTTAATTCCCCCTTCGTGAATCAATAATTTCCCCTAGCGATTATGTAAATCAAGTTCTCAGGCCAGGCTAGCCAAACAACAATGAAGCCATGTTTGTTTCTTAATTCCCCCTTTGGAGTTCGACCAGTAGAACTGTTCCCGAGGCAAAGACATTAATGACTTGGATCTATTCCTGGAGAAATGTTTCTAGGCGAAAATTTTTAAAGTCTGACAGATGATGTCATTGATTGATTGATCTGTCAAGAAAGGGGAAATTAATTTGTTGTTTCTAAGGGGAATTATTGATTCACGATAGGTGAATTGAGGTCGACAGCACAGGTGCTACTCGTGACAGGACCACGTGGTTTATGGTTTTCCAAGTGAGAAAGTTCCTGTTTTTCCAAGTGAGAAAATTCCTGTTTTTTCATTCTCACTGACAAAAATCATAAAACAGACATGAATTGCTGTTGACATCCATGAAAACAACCATAAATGTGACAAAATTCATGGTTTTTCAAGTGAGAAAATTCCTGTTTTTTCATTCTCACTGAGAAAACCATAAACCACGTGGTTCGTACGGGAGTTATAGGGTCACCTCTACTTATATAGTACTATAAAAGTACTATGAAGATACTTTATAGTAATATAAAAGTAAATATATACTAAAGAAAACTGATCCGTTTCTGTTGATGCTTGAATTATTCGGGCTCATCTTAGTTTTGACAAGATTTTTGAAGAAACTAGATTTCAGCTGGAGGGACAAACTTCGATTGGGGGGGCAAGGTATGGGAGTTGCAGTTGCCCCCCCCCTCCTGCCTCATAGCAAATTACAATCCTGTACCCAAACAATTATCTCTTTTTGGTAGCAAATATACTTGGTTACAAATCAGAAATTTGAATTTGCCCGTTTTATATTACTATGAAAACCCAGGTTCTCAAAACACTAATTCAGCGTTTAAATTCTTTTTTTATTGCTTGACTTAATGAACTAAACAGACATAACACATGCAATCCCTGTTATGTAAATACAGATGTGACTAGTTCAGCATGGCCATTTAAACATTCTTTTTACTTTCTGTTAAAAACCTTTTAATGGTTGGAAAAAGACGTATTGGTCATATTGAGACAGATTGCAATGTTTATTCAACCCTTTTTTTTTGCTTTTAGCTACAAATATTTGACGCCAACAAAGATGGAAAACTACAACTGTCAGAAATGTCTAAGTAAGTTTTTATCCTTTTTATTTTATCGCTACCGTTCGTTTTGATCATAGATTTATTTCTTGAATAGATAATTTCGGAGACCACACTGCCTTTCCATGACGATAAATAGAAGTTCAAATAACGATAAAATCCTTTTAATAGACAGTGTTTTACAAACAGTGATAGAAATTCACAAAAAATACCAGATATATCGGTCACATGCAGTGACCGTCATCAGTAGTAAAGCTGTTTTACTACCAGGGTTGCCCCCCTGACCTGAAAGAATTTACTAAATTGGAGAGGAAAAATTTACTTTACTTGCTTTTAATTTGTCTCAGCAGGCTCCTTTTTCCTCAATAAAAATTTTCAAACTGAGGAGAATTCACCTAATCACCTTGGGTGGTTGGTTTTTGTTTTGATTCCAATAGATTCCCAATCATCACAAATCCAAGTGTCATTATAGCTTCAGTTTTAGTTGGTAAGATTTGATACACAGAAAGCTGATTTTGTCGACCTTTAGACGCCGGAAGTGAAATGTCTGTTTATGAAAATAGGCGACTGCTTGTCTGTCTCTGAGACAGACAAGCAAAACTGTAAATTTTAAAACAGACAAGCAAAAATTGTAAATTGTCATATGTTTACAATAATTTTTTCCCCTGAATTCCTGGAAAATAAAAAAAGTTTTGTTTACTATAAATTATGTCTTTTTACTAGTTTTTACTAGATTTCTGGAAATTTACTAGATCTTCTAAATTTACTAGATTTTTTTTTTACTAGATCAAGTAAAATCCTACTGACGGTGGCAACCCTGTTTACTACTGATGACGGTCACTGCATATGTGACCGGAATATCTGGTATTTTTTGTGAATTTCTGTCACTGTTTGTGAAACACTGTCTATTAAAAATATTTTATCCCTATTTGGACTTCTATTTATTGCTTGAATAGATATCATGTAATATGAAGTTGGTTTGGTACTACTAGTGTTGGGCGATATTCGATATCAATATTGATATATTGATATATCCGAGAAAATATCGATATCAAATATCGGAACGTAAATTTTTTCGTGATGTAAATTTTATCGAAAACGATATTTGAAAATGTTTGACTATTTTCAGCTTTTCCCGCTTTCTACCAGTAAACATCCTGCAGAAAATTGTTTAGGAAAAGGCCGAGAAGAAGAACAATGATGTATATAATCCATTGACTCATGCATGCTGAAACACAGCATAGGTCCTACATACCTGTATCCATATGTTGGTATAGCCTGTTCTCAAACTTAAAATACGTTTAACGAGGGGGACTTTCAAATATTGCTGAGTACCTCCAAAAGGGCTTGGCTGTATAGAATGCCTTCTAGGCTTATAGGCCTTGCTCATATAACAGAGAGTTGGCTTTTTATGCTGATTAAATTAAAAAAAATAAGTTTTTTTAACTGAAAGTAAGGAACGACGTTAAAACTTAAAAAGAACAGAAGTTATTCCGTATATGAAAGGGGCTGTCCCCTCCTCAACGCCTCGCTCTTTACGCTAAAGTTTTTTTATTGTTTAAAAAAATAGAGTTGTGAGAAAGTCAAACTTTAGCGCAAAGAGCGAGGCGTTGAGGAGGGGACAGCCCCTTTCATATTCGGAATAATTTCTGTTCGTTTTAAGTTTTAACGTCGTTCCTTACTTTCAGTTAAAAAAAACTTGTTTTTTTATTTATTTTTTGAATGTTTTTGAATTAATCCAGGTTTTTATTTTGGCTCATCGTACATGAATAATTAAAACAAAATTTGAATATTAATTTTACTTTTATTTGGTTAAATAGCTTTCTCGAAACTTGTTTACTTTTATTTGCGAACGTTTTTATTAGTAATAAATATAAGTAACTTACAAATTAACTTACGTAACGAACTTCTATATTCATATATTTTTAAAACGTATATTAGAGGGTTCGCCCCCTAGTCAATACCTTGCTCTTTAAGCTAAAGTTCGAATTTTGTTCCAATTATTTAAAAATGACCTCTTAATCACTAATGCCGTTAATTAGAATAAATAGCTCTTATGAAAGCGCTAAAAATCTTTGGCTTAAAGAGCAAGGTATTGACTAGGGGGTGAACCTAATCATATATGTAATGTTTTCTGTCGTTTTAAGTTTTGATGTTGCTCCTTACTTTCAGTTGAAAAACATGTTTTTTCATATATATAATTTCTGATATTTTTTTAATAATGCTGGGAAATCCGGCGCCCCCTTCATAGCAATTTCCCTTCCCTCAAGAAATCTTCCTTCAGGGAAAGATACTCCCACATAACCCCCAACCCCCCCCCCCCCACTACCAGAAAAAATCCCCCCTGAAAACGTCTGTATACTTCCCAATAACCAATACTATATGTTAACATTGGGTAAAGTTCATAACTTTCAGCCCTCCCCCCGGGGACTTCGGAGGATTAAGTCATTCTAAAAGACATAGTTATCATATTTTCGACCATTTTGAACAAAATGGCTATCTCAAAATTTTGATCAGGTGACTTTGGAAAAAATGAGCATGGGAGGGGGCCTATTTGCCCTTTTTTTGGTCACTTAAAAAGGGCACTAGGACTTTTAATTTCAGTTCCAATGAGCCCTTCCACAATATTCTAGGACCACTGGGTCGATACAATCACCCCTAGAAAAAAAATAAAATAAAAAATAAAAATAAACACGCATCCGTGATCTTTCTTCTGACAAAAAATGCAAAATTCCACATTTTTGTAGATAGGAGCTTGAAACCTCTGCAGTAGGGTTCTCTAATACGCTGAATATGATGGTGTGATTTTCATTAAGATTCTATAAAATTTAGGGGGTCTCTCCCCTTTTTTCAAAAATCAGCCAAATTTTCTCAGGCGCGCAACTTTTGATGGGTAGAACTAAAGTTGATGAAACTTATATATTTGAAATGAGCGTTAAAATCTGATTCTTTTGATGTATCTATTGGTATCAAAATTCCGTTTTATAGTTTCGATTACCATTGAGCTGGGTCGCTTCTTACTTACAGTTCGTTACCACGAACTGTTTGATTCCGAATATATAAAATTCATTCAGTTTAATGTTCCTATCAAAAGATGCGGGCCTGAAAAAATTCGTGTGATTTTCGATAAAGGGGAGAAACACCCCAAAAAGTCAAGGAATCTTAATGAAAAGCGCACCATCAGATTCAGTATATCATGGAGCCCTACTTTAAAGATTTCAACCTCCCATCTATAAAAATGTGAAGTTTTGTATTTTTGTCCAGAGGAAAATTACGGATGCATGTTTATTTATTCTTTTTGTTTTTCACCAGGGTGATCGTATCAAACCAATGACCCAAGAACATTGGGAAAGGGCTCGTTCGAACGAAAATAAAAGTTTTGGTGCTCTTTACAGTGACCCAAAATATTGGAGGGCAACTAGCCCCCCTCCCACACGCATTTTTTCAAATTTAAATCCAAATTTTAGATATTTATTTTGTTCACCATAGCTGAAAGATCAAATAACTGTGCCTCCAGAGATAACATGAGCCCCCATAACCTGGGGAAAGGGCTGTAAGTTCTGAATTTTGCCTATTGTATACGTATAGTATTTTTTATTTGTAAGTAAACAGGCATTTATCGGGGAGGGGGAATTTTCTGTGCGGGGGATTTTTGACGTGTACAATTTTCCATGGACAGAAAGTTTCTGGGGATGGACTAACAAGGGGGAATTTTACACTGGCGAATTTGTCAGAACTCCTCTTCGAAATTTGGCATACTTTGTCTTTGCCGATTCAATTTTTCATTTAGAGATGTCCCGGGGGAAATGTCATGGTCCCCCCACAGTACCTGGGGGAAGGGCTATAAGTTATGAATTTGGCCTATTGTTTAGATAGTATTTGGCCTATAGTGAGAAGATAGTATTTGTTAGTTGGAAGTAAACAGACATTTTTAGGGAGGGGAATTTCCGCAGGGGGATTCTCCACGAGGAGAATTTTCTATGGGCAGGGAAGTTTCTGGAGATGAACTTACAAGGGGAAATATTACACGGGAGAATTTGCTGCAACTCCTATACGAAATTTATCTTACTTCCACTTTAACGCTTCAATTTAACATCTAAGGATGTTCCGGGAAACTGTCCGGGGGAAATTTTCAGAGAGGTTAAAATCGTCTGGGGAATATTTTCGTGGGAGGGAAGGATTACCCACGGGAGAAATTTTCCATACGAAAGTTTTCAGTAGGAGAAATTTTTCCTGTGGAACTTTCTGCAGTAGATATTTTTCATGGGGATATTTTCCACGGGAGAAATTCTTCATGTGAGAATTTTCCGTGGAAGAAACTTTCCATTCGGAGGATGGAATTTCTAGGGAAATTTTCTTATCGAAGGATTTTTCCCGCATGATTCGAAAAAAGATTAAAAATTTAATGAAAAACAAGCTTTCTTTTTTCAAATCAAAGAAGGGTAAAGAGAATTTTCTAGGCGAAAATGTTCACAAGAAAATTTCTGGGTGGAATTTTCAGCAGGGACGGATTTGTCGTGGGGGTTTCCCGATATTATTTGACAACAATCAAATATCGATAAGAAAACGAATTTTTTATTTCAAATGGAACTAGGGAGGAATATTGAAACTTAAAACAAGAAGAAATCATACCGTATATGAGGGGAGTAATCCCCTCCTCAATACCTCCCTCTGTACGCTAAAATTTGATTTTTTGTCCCAATTTTTTAAAAACAAATCCTGAAACACAAGGGGGCTATTTAATTAGAATAAAAAGCTGTTTTAAAATACTAGAAAAAACGTATATGAAGGGTATCCCTCTAGTATACGGAATAATTCCTGTTCATTATGAGTTTTAATGCTGAACCTTACTTTTATTTGAAAAAAAAAACCTGTTTTTTTTATTTAATCACTGAAAGGTTCTTTGGAAAAATACTGACATGTTGCTTAGTTTGAATAGCCAAAAGTAGCCAGTAGGTTATCTTTCTTTATCCTGGGCCCGAGTAATTTCAAATCTAGATTTCTATGATATTTATATTGGAGGATTATTGTGCGGGGGTCACCACTTTTAAAGGCAGAAATGGCGCAAAGAGTTGCTATGCCACTTACTGGAGGGGAAGATCCCTCGTAGGCCCCAAATTAGTGGGATTTCCGCGGTTACTCCAACGGTTCCGTATATACCAACGTGATCGGATGGTCTATGGCCACATTTAAAGCCAAAGTTTACCGATAAGATTTCTAACTAACTCTTTTAGATTCGACCTAAGCTGAAAAGTTAAAAGAGTACATAGTAAAAAAGCTTACTGTAATCACTCTACGTTGTATAAAAGATCTGAACTAAAACTCTCTTTCTCCCAGCCCGCTATCCGCGTGCTGTGGCAGGGGTTACGAGGGTGGTAAATGAATCTTTCCAGCCAATCCTAGGACTTACTAATTTACTGATCAACCTCCCTAACTGCGCAATTCTTTACCTCGTGGTCTATTAAGCACGTACGCGGTTAAGAGGACCCAAAATGGCGTCAGAAAATAAAAGGAAAATTAATATTTATAACTCGGGGGCGGAAAATAATTAAGGGGCCAAAAGAAAGGAACCTGGGAGGGACTTTTATCTAAACAAACTGGGACCAGGGTTCCAACAACTTATATAATCGAAGTTTTTTTTTATTGCTTGATTTTACATTATTCAAAGTTAAAAAAAAAATTGTACAAAATACACTTTTATTACAAATTTTGGTACTTATCTGTTAGCCAGTACACACTCGAGAATTTGGATGCACAGGTACGGGGTTGAAACAACTGAGATGCTTGGGACTTTGTTTTAAGGAGCACAGGAAAGGCAATGGGAGACCACGGAATCAAATGGGGAGGAAAAAGTCTCCTGGACTTGGATTATGCTGATGATTTAAGCATCCTAGATGAAAATGTGGTCAAAATGAATGAAGTTTTAGAGGTTTTGCGAGTTCAGGGTGCTAGAATTGGTCTGAAAATTAATGTTAGGAAAACTAAGTCACTAAGGCTAGGAATAAGTGAAGATGAAAAGGTGACGTTGGGTAATGAAAAGATTGATCAGGTGGGCAGCTTCACTTACCTTGGTAGTATTATTAGTAAAGATGGTGGGAGCAGTGAAAATGTTAAATATAGTATAGCCAAGGCTCAGGGTGTTTTTTCACAGTTAAAAAAAAAGTCTGGAAGAATAGGAAGATAGGTTTGCAAACCAAGATTAGAATATTAGAAGCTACAGTGATGACAGTGGTAAAATATGGCTCTGAAGCATGGACGCTCCGAAAATCGGATGAAAATTTGCTAGATGTTTTCCAGAAAAATTGCTTAAGGATTGTTCTGGGTACCCGGTTGACTGACCGTATTTCAAACAATAGGCTATACGAAAAATGTGGTTCAATACCGCTCTCTATGGCTATAATGAAAGAAAGGTTGAGGTGGCTAGGGCACGTTGTGCTGATGAAGGATGACAGATTGCTCGTCCCCGTCTGGGGTGGGAGGACGTCATAAGGACAGATTTAAAGGAAATGGGAACTTCGTGGGCGGGTGTAAAAAGGGAGGCTTTGAATAGATTGGGGTGGAGGAGGAGCGTGCGTAGCTGTGTTGGCCTCAGGTGGTTTGGTGCTGTGGTGAGTTTTTAGTAGTAGTAGTGGTAGTATTTGCACGTTAGGGGTGTTTGGGGGTTAAGTACAGCAGAGCTGCATGTAATATGTAACCTAACCTAACCAAATACCAACTAAACATTTATTAAAGTATAGCTACACTGTAGCTTTCTCACAGAGGTGAAGCTAATTGTCTCCGTATGCAAACAACAGTAAACCAGTTATTGTCTGATTTTATAGATCTAAATTTTCGAGTTTGTACTAACAGATAAGTACCCAATTTTTAATTTAACTTTGGCAAAGCCAATAGTTGCTCTGAATAAAAACTGATCAGGAATATCGAAATCGATATATCGATTATCAAATATCTAAAGTAAAAATATCGATATATCGTTTAATCATATTATCGCTCAACACTAGGTACTGCGCAATATGAAGTTGGTACCATAAAATAGTGTTGGTTTTGATCATAGGTTTATAGTTTGAATAGATATCGTATAAAATGTAGTTGGTTGGGTAAGTATTATACCAAGATATTGGGTGCATCCCATCTTTTAAAAAGAGCTGCTAAAAGCTACTAAAGCTTTTCGTTCCAGCTGAGATTGTTGCAATAGCTGGATTGCCTAAAAGTAACCATGAATTTGCTTTTGTAATTACTTTTATTGAAGATAGTTAGCGGTTATCTTCGCCAGGGCTGTATCTAGGATATTTTTTTCAAGGGAAGGGGGTAACTTTTTCGGGCGAGAGGGAGTACACAAAAAAAACTGTAAAAAAACACACATCACAAATTTGTTTTGTTATGTTCTTACGAGGCGGACAAAGATTTTGGCCGGGGGGGGGGGGGTCAAACCCCCTTGATATGGCCTTTGTCGTAGGTAAATTAAATCTAAATTATTCTGACCATTGATAAGGGTATTAATTAAAAAAAAACTTTCCGAAAAATAAGTTTTTCAAAGAAAAGTAAAGGCCATTTTAAACTTAAGCTCAGTAGATACAAATACCTGTTAAAATTCAAACTCAAAACGACCAGAAATTACTATTAAAGAATAAATGAAACCCAAAACGAACAGAAATAAAAAAAAAACAATCATAGCAAAAAACATAGAACAAGTAATAATATAAATGAATAAATAGATCTTAAAGCGAGTAATGCTTAGATTGAATATGAAAATCAAGCTTAAAACGAAAACAAATATTTTGCTATTAAATTATAAATGAAACTTAAAACGAACAGAAATTAAATAACAATCAATGCGAACAATCATACAATATATATTAATGTAAATGAATAAATAAATCTTAAAACGAGTGAAACTTAAATTCAATATGCAAATCAAGTTTGAATCGAATAAAAATAACTACAAACAGGAGTTTGGGTACCATCTCACTGCAGAATTAATTAATTTTTGTTCGTTTTTGATTGCAAAAAGTTTAAAGTTTTTATGGCATGGGGGGGGGGTGCTTACTGTCCGATTATTCTTGACTTTAAAAAATGGATCTAGAACTTACAATTTAAATCGAATGAGGCTTTTTTCAAAGTCTATGCGATTACCTCTTTGATAAAAACCTTATATATGAACAATAGACAGCTTGCATAACTTGTGAACAGCGATTGACAACAATTAACGGATTGAAAAAATAGCTCCAATAAGGGGGTTTAGACCATTTCACTTGCTGACACAAAGGGATCACGACTGTTTGGAATTAACCTTAATAGGAATTTGTGTGCCAAAGCAATTTTGCATCTATCACAGAGTATGTATTTTAACCTTATAATTGGATAATTAAAATCGATTTCCTACGATTCCCTTCTCATAAGTTATAAACCCCCCTTAATAAGTTATGCCCTAGGCCATTAATTACAACGAATACCCCTGGGCCCTTGTGGGCTGTGTCGACACTGGAGTTTTTTGTTATCAGAACTTTGGACTATTTTAACAAAATGTCTATCGCTGAACAAAATGGCTATTTCAAAATTTTGATTGGTTGTGTTTGGGGGAATGATGGGCGTGGGAGAGGGGTCTAATTGCCCTCCAATCACTTTCGACTATTAAAAAGGGCACTATCCCTTTGAATTTCCAATCGAATGAGCCTTTTTTAAAGTTTCTACGACAACGCCTTCTATAAAAACCTTATATACCCCCAGGGCATAACTTAAAACCCTTGCCCTGAGGGTTGTGGGGGAGTGTACTCCTCAAAAATATATTTTCTATCTGGAAATCAACTACGCTGAACAAAATGGCTATCTCAAAATTTTGATTGGATGTGCTTGGGGGAATGATGGGCGTGGGGGGGGGGG
>JAQQPU010004641.1:15004-44196 GCA_029168905.1 Artemia sp. Kazakhstan ARC1039
TTAGTTAGTTAGTTAGTTAGTTAACAAAATTTCCAGATGCCTCGCGACTCTTCTGTAATTTTTTAGTGGCCATATACCTAGACAGAATTGTTTTCTGACTTCAAACTGCCCAAATACAATACCCCCCGGAAATTACCCGCCCCCCGTGGAAAAGGCTTTCCAAATTTGAGAATTTTATTTGTATTTTATTATTTTAATTTACATAGGGGGAAGGAGTTTTGGTACTTGTTTATTATGGGCAAATCACTCAAGTTTACGCTGTGTAAAACTAGAGAACAAAACCAGTTTCTTCGTTAGTTTTTTCAGCTTAGCGCGAGACAAGTGACAGAATACATGGGAAATATATAATTTGGGCTATATATTTACACATAGAGGGGGGAGGGGTAAAGTATTTGGATAGTTTGAAGTCAGAAAACAATTCTTCTAAGTATGTGGCCGCTAAAAAATTACAGAAGAATAGCGAGGTAATTGGAAATTTTGTTAACTAAAAAAAAAAAAAAAAAAAAAAATCCCAGCATAAAGTAAATCTAATGTTTCATTTAAGTGTTTTATGATGATTGCTGATCCAAGTTTATGTTATTTTTGCCTTTCATTCATGTTATTTTACTGTGTTCATGGCCGTATATTTGGCTTTAAAATACACTTATTTATCTATCTATCTAATATGCAGAATAATTTTACCAAACACATTTTACACGCAGACCTGCTATACTCCCCCCCCCCTTAATGTGCAAATCTATAGCCCAAATTTAATTCTAAAGTAATGAAGAAACTAACGAAAAATCCGGTGTGTTCTCGAAATTTGCACAGCGTTAACTTGAGTGAGTGGCGCATAATACACAAGTACCAAAATTCCTTCCCCCTACGGAAATTATAAAATTCAAATTCTCAAATTTGGAAAGCCTTATTTTCCAAGGGGTAAACCCCGTCCACCGGTAAAGGCATTAATCTGTGAGACATCGTTGTAATTCGATAAACAACGTTACGGTAACATTCTACTTACTGTGTCGGTATATAACGCTTTGCTTACCGTAACTTTGTATGGTAAGTCATTAAGCTATGAGACATCGTTTTAATACGATTAAACAAAGTTATGGTAAATATTATTCTACTTACTTTAACGTTGGAAGTTAAAGGCACTATGCTATGAAACATCATTTTAATATGATAAAATTACGTTAGGGTAAGTACCGGTCTACTTACTATATCGTTGTACTGTAAATGCACCAAGTTATGAGGCATCATTTTAATAGGATAAAACAACGTTATGGTAAAAACACTAAGCTATGGGATATCGTTTGAATACGGTAAAACAATGTTATGGTAAATGCCGTTCTACTTACTGTAACGCTGTACAGTAAAGGCACTAAGCTATGAAACATTGTTTTAATACGGTATGATGACGCTACGGTTAGTACCGGTCTTGTTACTGTATCGTTGTACGGTAAAGACATTTAACTATGAGACATCGTTTAATACGGTAAAACATCGTTACGGTAAGTAAAGTTCTACTTATTTTAACGTTGCACGACAAGTACGGTAAGGCACTTAGCTATGAGACATCGTTTTAATACGACAAAACAACGTTGTGGTAAGTAACATTCTACTTATCGTGACGTTGTGCGTTAAGTACTGTAAAGGCACTAAGCTATGAGACATCGGTTGAATACGATGTAAAAACGTTACAGATACCACCGTTCCACTTACTGTAACGTCCTGCGGTAAATGCATTAAGTTATGAGATATAGTTTTAATACGATAAAACAACGTTGCCGTAAGTAACTTTCGGCTTTTCATGAATTTGTACGATAAAGGGCCCTAAGCTATGAGCCATTGCTTTAATGCGGGAAGACAGCATTCCAATAAGTAGCGTCCTACTTTCCATAATGTTGTACGGTAAAGGCACTAAGCTATGAGACATCGTTTAATACGATAAAATAACATTCTGACAGCAAACATATGATAAGTATGTTCTGAGAGCAATGAAAATACATGCCCTACGGTGAAAAAAAAAGAAAAATAATAATCAAGAAAGAAAAAACAGGAAGGGGATTTCAGACAATAAAACGAAAAGATAAAGAAGTTACTTTGGCGATAAGCTTGTGACCATGATACTCTGGCCGTTTTTTTAAAGATTTTTTATTCGTGTTCTGATTTTTCTGTTTGGGAAACCTCAAAAGGTTATTTTTTTTTTTGCACTGAAGACGGATAGACTTTTTTTTTCAGAAATATCTGCTTTATTTTATCTTTTTGTTCACTGGTAAAAAATCACATTCGCTGTTTTTTTCTTAATTATTTTTCTTTGTTGTTTTCTCCTATGTCATGTATAGTCGGTGTAGTCTTGGAAGATATTAACGTTTTAATTATAGAACAAAAGCTTGAAAAATTAATTCCAGGTTTTCACTATACTTCACCATAGTGCAGCTCAGCCTCTGCATGTGGATTAATTCCTATTAGTCTTTCTTCCTCGTAATCATCATTTTTTGCATAACTTTCATTACTATTTGTATAGCTAAAGACAAACTGTAAAACTATGAAAATGACGTTTGCTTTATAAATGATTAATTTTTCTTATTACTATTTGCTAAATAGTGTAAAATTGTTTTCGAAATTTTGCAGTTGTTGCAGATGATGTGAGAAGAGCGCGACTGACCTAAACTAATTTGCAAATGGCGCTTGCCTTGTCTTGAGTCAATCAAATAACTAGGTGCTTGAACAAGGGAGATTTTCCTTGGGTCATCCAGATTCAACAAAAGTAAAGAGTCTTAAAAGAGTTATTTTGCAAGCTGCAAAACTAAGTTAGATAGGCTACATAAAAACTGAGCAGACCCATTGGTATAACTTAGCACAAAGAGTATACGTTTCAATTTGAGAGTAAAATCGGTGCATAACAAATTTTGTATTACCTTTTTTTAAAGGCTATCTTGTGATTTTAAAAGGCGTTTCTCAAGGATCAGACCTTGTAAAATGAACATTTTAACAAAGTTGTTTCTTGTTCACGCAACGCAACATCTTTCTATTTGCAATATCACTTGATTAAGAGCATTCATTGTTCAGAAGCAATCGGTTTGGAGGTAGTCCCTACATACTTCAATTAGCGGTAAACCACAATTTGAATGACACATTTGTTTTGCGGCAAAAACAGGACACAAATACTTGAAACATCGCTAGCATGATAGGGAAAATTCACAACTACCTCATCCTACAGAAAATGAGTTTCAATTCACTGGCTGATTTAACTACGATTTAACTTATTATTCCTACGCAGAAAGAAAGGAATGGTAATTTACAACATTGAAACAATTTAATAATTAGCTATTAATTTGATTCATGAGCACGTGCAACGTATGTGGTTTTTGCTTCAAAAAAAAAAAGCTTGTAAAAGATCAGCCGTAGTCTTTAAAATCGTTGTAATCCTAGGACGCAGAATGCAATATATGAGAAGGAAAACCGAGGAATGCTTTTTGCCTTAGAAAGGTTAGACGAAGAGTGTGCGTTAACCGTCCTTTTGAATTTATTACCTTACTTTCCATGTGCTACGTTACAATTTCGCGGGACGTTATTGTTATTATGAAAAATATCGAGAAAATTTGGATTATTCCTGCAGCTGGAAAAGTACATGGTTCGACGAATGAAAAATTTTACCAGTTTTTAGACTAAATTATACCACGAATAATATATTAATTTGCACCATCTGAACAGCTGGTTAAATTTTTGTCTCAACAAGAATAAAAGAAAAAAAAGACCAGGTATCCGACTCAGAAATGAGCAAGTAACACCAAAGCATACCGGAAAATTTTGCATTGTACAAACAAAATATCCAAATTCTACCCGGACCTCTAAACTGTATCAAAAATCGCACAATTGTACCGCAGTGGCAACGTTGGCGGAACGACATAATTGGAATCCAGTTTTTAAGAGATTGCATTGGTCTAAAGGGATTACTTAGGTCTGAAAGAAAGTATAAACAGAAGGTCTGAAATTAAGAGAAAACACACAATTTAAATGACGAAATTACACAACAGAAGGCCTAAGACTCGTATCTTATAAAAAATGGCTGTTCACATTGCAAACTGCAGAACAGCAAAATATATACACCAACTATGCAAGAGTCACGAACCAGCAAAATCCAAAATCTTTTGTTCGAGCGTAGTTACCGGAATTTTCAACCTAGATTATGGATTCACGATCCCGATTGTCAGTTGGATGGTATTTTTAGTATCTGGGTTATCATTGGGCCGGTGAGTTTTTAATCCAGTTTCAGTCGGGGTTCGTTAGTGGAAAAGGCTTTTATTGTACCATCAAATTGTTCCTATTGCTATTTGCCAATTACGAAATGCGCAGCGTTTGAGCATCTGATGTCCAACATATCCGCTAGCCTTAACTTTCCTGGGCTTGATCTGATAACGACAAATACTTATCCGACCACGTTCTAGCTCAAACGCTTATGGACAACTTATGTAATAACAACAATAATCACGGTTTTCCGTCGTAAACATAGCTTATTTACAACTGCTTAAGGTGTGCCACATTACACTATTGCTATCCCTTTTCGTTCTAAGCTTATATTGTCATGTTTTATTTTCCATTTTTGATATGATTGGACTGTTAGCTTTAATGTGATGTCACATATCCTGTAGTTTCTTGGGTAGGTAGGTGTAATTTATCCGACAACTAATCCAGATCGTTTCAAGTATCTATCCTCCTAGCCTCTGATACCATTTACACCTCGTGAAAAGCTGAGGATAAACAATCGGGCTTGTCAGATAAGTTCTTTTGGTATGCTGGACCGTACCATTAAATCGCGATAAGTACTTTGGCAGAGCAAAATTGGAGACTACGCCTTTATCATGGACTTCAATGTTCCAGGGACGCCAAAGTTGCTTAAAATGAGGGAATTTAAATTTATAGAAGATAAGGACTAGACAGACATAACGTACTCAACTAAAAATTAAGAGCTAAAATGACGTAGGGTTTTTTCAAGTCTATAAAGTCTGTATCCATTCAATACGGGCGTATTTCCTGCTAGCTTTGGAACTAGGACGGCTTCCTAGATTGGCGCTAATTTTGAGCGTTTTTTTGGCTGATTTGAGAAATTCTCTCATTATGTTGAATAGTTTTGGTACAAGATTTGCGGATTTACTTACTAGTTCGCTGTTTGATGGATTGGCTGAGCAAAGTGTTTCCGGTTAGTTTTTCATATTTTAGAAATTAAAATGGCTCCTTAGAACACGCTTTCTCTTCCGTGAAAAAATTATCATTCGCACGTTTATGCTCTTAAAATGCTACCCAGCCTTTTGGCGGTTGATATGTTGTTGAGTCATCATATTAAAAACAAAGAGACGCTAGATTTACTACGGTGAGTCAAAAGGCGTTATGTTACACAGCATAAATTTAGCAGGGGAGTGAAGAAAGAAAAATTCATTGTAGGTTTGCTGACGGACATGATTCTAAACAATAAACGGCTTCAACAAATTTATTCAGCGTTGAGGTTAACAACCTTCCAGACGCCTACCCAAGAACTTCTTGGAGTTGGTTTTGGCAACTTTACAAAAAAAAATTGACTTCGAGGGTATGGAAAATTACAAACAATTGTACTATATGCAGGGCCGGGTTTAAATCTTTAGCACCCTTAGGCCCAAGCATTTTGGCACACCTAGGTCCAGGCAGTTTTTTCGGGGAGAGACCGAGATTTACTGGGAAATCCCCGAAAATCAGGGGATAGTAGAAGCCCTGGACAGAAGGCAACTGGTGAGTGATGAGCCAAAGGTAGCGCAAAAGAGAGGTGATACCGAGCTTTCAACTGCCGTTCTTTGGAGACATTTTCGCAAAAATTTATTATATTTTAAAAATTAGTTTTTTTCAATTACAAAAGTTTTTAGCCACATCGATTTCCTTTAAAATGAGTAATTAAACAGCTTTATACGATGTTCCAGTGCACAGCTGTCTGAGGAAGAAAACAAAAAGCACTGCCTATGATTAACTTGACTGATCCTTTATACAACATTTAACATAAACATCATTAATCAGATAATTTAATATATACTATATGTTCTAGTGATTAGGGTAGTTGGCTCTCATCCAGTTGGTCCGAGTTCGATTCCCTGTATGAGAAATTTTTACCTATGATGAATTCTTAAGGAACATAATTAAATCATTTGTGTTATACTATCTTATCTAAATATGATTAAAATAATCATCTATATAATGATTCCTTTTATTACTTCAGTTACTAAGGGCTACATTTTGTTACTTAATGTAACATCCCAGATGAACGAATTTATTATCATATCTTATATGTAACTTATTTTTCATACGTCTCTGATGGTACAATGGTAAGCATACTAGTGGTTATGATAGCTGGCAATCATCAAGATTGGCAATAAAAACAATGTTTTTAATTAAAAAAGTTTTTTAATTTAATTAAATTTTGTTTTTAAATTAAAAAAGGCACTAGAACTTTTAATTTCCGTTCGAATGAGCTCTCTCACGGCATTCTAGGACAACTGGGTCGATACGATCACCCTGGGGAAAAAAACAAATAAACAAATAAACACGCATCCATGATCTTTCTTCTGGCAAAAAATACAAAATTTCACATTTTTGCAGATAGGAGCTTGAAACCTCTACAGTAAGGTTATCTGATACGTTGAATCCGATGATGTGGTTAATATGACTTTTAGTGGGTGTTTCTTCTTTTTTGGAAAATAAGGCAAATTTTCTCAGACTCGTAAACTTTGATGGGTAAGACTAAACTTGATGAAACTTATGTATTTAAAAACAGCATAAAAATCCGACTCCTTTGATTAAGCTGGGTTACTCTTACTATACAGTTCGTTACCACGAACTGTTTGAACATCTGACAGTTTGTAAGCGGCTACGGAATTCATGTGTTCTTTTAAAATCGCTTTTCTGTGAATAGGCAGCAGAGCAGCAAAGTGCACCTGGCACTTTGACGCTAAATCACGTCTGTCCAGTTTTTTTTTTAAGAAAAAAAAAAACCGCTCTGCGTCTATTGTTTTTTTTTTGCGTCCCTTGGCATTATGCTCCCCTAGGCCCGGTCCTATGCGTAAATTCTGGCCTGACTATATCCACTTCATAGATACACATCGGTAGCTTCTCCTAGTTGATATATTAATGAAAAAAGTTCACAGCCAATTTAAGAATTATGTATTTGGGTTAAATTTTAGAAAAAAATGTATCTGACTTTTCTTATGTCTAAGAATAGAGAATAAATTGAATTAAAAAAACGAAGTTATAAATAAATTGAAAACCAAATAACATAGAAGAAAACAGATTAAACTTATCGAAAGAAATTGCATGGTTCGAAGGGGTGGGCCAGAGAGTATGAGTTGCAAGAGTTGAAACTGACACTAGCGTTGACAAGAGAAACATCATTGCCATCCAGCGTTTGGCGTCTCTTCGCATTTTTTCAAGCCTTTGAATTGTTTTTCTCTCATAAACTGTGGTCACGTAGTTACTACTACACTAATTTTACCAATTACACGAATTAAATTAATTGTCCTTATTATTACACTGAAACAAATAAATGCAAAGAAACACTAAATCCTAGATGGTGTTTCTTTTTTTTGTCGACATTAGCGCCAGTTTTCTGATTGGTAATCATTCCACGATTCAAGCTAGATGAATAGATAGAATCATTTTTTTCCCACATAAATTGAGGATTCTTTCCTCTTTTTTTTGCCGCTTGTTTGTGCACATTCTGAATTTGTAAAATCACAGACTTGCAGGAAAGGTCAAACCCTTTTTCTGTCTGTTGTCTAAATGTTCATATTCAGGGAAAAAAACTGATATTTTCGTAATTCGTTTCTTTTATAAAAAAAGATAAGATTTAACGAAAGTAAAGCAAGATATACAACTATTTTTCAGAAAAAAAAAACAGATAATGACCATAAGCTTCAGATTGCACAATTCGATATTCGGTAAAAACATCATGAAATCATCCAACAGAAGGATTGATTTATTGCTCCTGCTGGCTTGTGCTGTGCTGGCTGGAAGGGCTCCTCCTAGAGCCCTTCCAAGGGTCGGTGGTGCCCGGAGCAAAATTAATTACCGCACCCCCTCCCGACTCACATACAAGCAAAAAAGCCGAACCGAAGTGAAAACTTTGATCCAAGTGGGCAACCCCCAGCCAGTCTCTCCCAGTCTTGGTGTCCAGGCAGCTGACGCGGTTGAGCCCTTTGAACGGCTCTGGCTCCTCCAGATATATTAGTATACTGCTAGGAGGTGAGTATTGTCAATTGCAGTGTCAACCATGCCTAGAATTTTTTTAAGGTCCTCGTTTTGCCTTATCTTTGGTCAAGGAACTGCCAATATCATCAAAACATGTTAATGCATTTATGTAAAACCATACTGTTGGAAAGGAGGGTCTTTCAGTTTGTATCCTGAAAACTATAAATATCTACTGTAAATACTTTTTATTTTACTTGGTGTGTAATATTATTTTTCACAAATTCTGGAATAGTTGTTTGTCTATCTGTTAATGTGATTTCCATTCAGCATCCTCTACAAAGATCGATTGTATTGCTAGATCACTGCTATATGTATGTGCTTAATTTTATTTTGATCTTTTATGCGACAGTAATAGCCTCAGATTTATAATCAACAAGGTATGAAACTTCTGCCCCAGGAACTTGTAGATTTGAGTTTCCCGTTCAAAAAAGGTATTCTAGCCTTTTTTCCTGGAAAAATACGTCCAAATAATAACAGTCTTTGAAGTTTCAGAAGTCATGAGAACAGACCAGGTGTTTACCCCCCCCCCCTCTACAAAATACCAAGATAACCCAAGACGGCATCATATCCGGTGAACTGTCAAGACATCACAAATATTTGAAGTTTTAACGAGGGAGGGAGGAGGAAGATAAGGTTTAAAAAAATATTTTACCAAAAAGTTCTTGAAAAATTTGAATATTTTATACAGCCTTTCCTTTCTAGGAGGGGGTGAGGGCTATCAGGTATATAAGCTGTCTTTGAAACCAAGCACTTTTACAAAATATGCGCTTAATGTGCTTCTTTTGGTATTTCTATATTGGTTCCGCCCTGAAATCAGCAGGTCCAGTGACTCACAACTATCAACTTGGATGGATATCAAGCACCATTTCTAAGCTAGAATATTGAAGACTATCAATTTTGGATATTTACATTGTAACACTAACACCACATTTATAATTAGCAATATTAGGAACCTTCAAATTTGAATTGGCAGAAATCGAACAGTACTGGTAAAATTTACACTTGGCCTTCCTATATTCTAGTAGAAAGTCCATAGTAATGGCCATACCCATGAAATATGCCACAGGTCTAATTTTTGCTCTCATATTATAAGAAAAATACCGTCGTAAGTCTAATTCAAAAAAAAGGTACATAAACTGGTATGCCAGAATCATCAAAAATCACCAATCTTTTTGCTAAATTATATCTATGAAAAATAGGCTATTTACATAGTTTCAAGAAGTTCTGGGGCTCTTTACTCCTTGAGGCAGACTTTTTTGCCCTTTCAAATACGGTATTTTCATTAGAACGACTATCTTGAAATTTTGATTTAATGCCAAGTGGGGCTACTGGAGTGCCTGGGAATAGGGGGCACTGGAGACGTCAACCCATCCTCAAATTGGTTTTGGCGCTTAAAATGGGCACAAGAATTTGAGATCAAATGAGCCCTTCCCCAAATTTCAACAATAATCCATACTATACAGTGACCTCTGGAAGAAAAACAAAAAATATGGGAGACAAATCACCTTTTATATTATCATCCATACACAACAAAAACAAAACTTACAAATAAAAAACTGAAAAAAGATTAACAGTTTAAAAAGATCATGTTCTACTTAGACGTTCACATTCAATTTGTGTCAGGTCTACATGCTAGCTCCTGAAATAAAAAGAATAATGAACAAATAAAGTGGCTTTAATACTAGACTACAACAATAAGGACATACAGGTTCAACAATTAGGGGGAAGAAAGTGACCAGAAACTAAACAAAATATATATTTTAGGCAACTGTTTTTCAACTTTTGCAAGTGAGGTGCTTTAAACCAGTCTAAGATGAATATGCCTATCCCATAGGTGAGCAGCTATGAGTATAGCCATTTAAATTATGCATTAGCTTGCCTTTTGTCATGGATGTAAGTGACCTTATCCAGCTATTGCAACTACAAGTAGCACTTGTAATTCCAGTAAGCCCCAATTTTCTTCATTTTATTGGTATAATACTCCAATTTTGTTAGTATAATACAAGACTCTTACTAATTTGTTAAGTTTCAACTTGCCAGCAATGTCAGAGTTGCAGCATATAATGGTGAGAGTGATCTTAATGCAGATTGTCTGTTGTTATATGCTAACCTCTCATGACTAATATCAAATTTTCTCTGGATAACTTGTTCTATTGCACTTGAAACCAATAACCAAGACCCTGGTATTACATTAGCCTGTTTCCCACCCAGTTACTACTGACAAGTAGTTGCCATCAACTGTTAGAATTTTGATGGAATGACCAGTTGTCTCTGGCTGGTTAAATTGCTATAATTACAGAACATTATCCTGTATGGATGTAGATATCCTGTCAGTATTGTCTATTTCCATTAATGTTACGTTTTATCTGTTTTATTCATTTTTAAACTAGTTTAGATATTGAGTTGGTAAAATTCCTGTGTTTAATGACTGAGAAAAAGATTCAACCAGGTCAGATTTAAGTGATTAGCATGTCAACTTTTTAATTTTTTTTCATTGTTCTTGTTATCTGATTACTTTTACTTTTCTAATTTACTTAACTTAAATAATACGTAAGTAACATAAGAGCACATCAGGCTGTAAGTTTACTAACTCAATTTTTTTACCAAGTCACCAAAACATAATTTAACTGGAAAGGCCTACTTCCCCATTAATATTGTACTTGGGAATTCAAAGATCTACCCATCTGACCAAATCGTTTATCTTGGAAATTCCCATTGGAAATACCATTTCTCATACTTGTCATCTCCTAACAGAAGTCATCAAATGCCACACACCAGCTTCCTATGCTTCCATAGTCTCTGCTAAGCTTTGTTTCAATCGCCGTTATCTGGCAATGCTGTGCAATACTGTTGTTTTTGCCCATATCTTCTATTTTGCACCCTTCTCAAATATTCTTACAAAAGTTGAGAAATTGAAAATCTGCTCCACTTTTTTCTGTTTCACAAAAAACCTATTGAGATATCCAACTTGGACATGCAATTCAAAACTCATCAACAATCTTCAAAACAGATCCTACTATAGCTGTTGCTAAACTTATGGAGAAACACAACCACAAGATTTCAAGACATGCTTGGAGCTAACTTTTCCAACTATAGTTACCTTGTTATGGATGTATTGTGATATTTTGCATTTTTTTTTTTCTCTTTGTAGTAATCTGTCATTTTCTTTTAGTACAAAGATGGGTTTTCATTAAATAATAATAACATCCTCCCCCCATCTATGACCAAGTATTTCAAACTACATAGGTTGTAGAGAACATATTTTGAATTTTGACTACTGATGATTATAAACATGTAACATTTATGAGTATTTTTTTCAAATAGTATGTGTTTTAATATAGAATTTGGAAATTTTTTGTTTCATGATTGTCCTCCTTTACAGGCCATGGAGCCTTTGTTGGGATTAGTGATTTCCATTTATTGAATGATTTTTGCTATTTATTTGAAATATATCTATGTATCTACCTATATAGTGGCATGATGAATATGTGTTGTCAAGAACAAGATTCTAGGGATTAAGTATTGGCATCATAGTACCAAAAGGTCATTTGTTTGGTTCTTTTAATCTTATTTCCTCTACTCCTACTGTAACTATTAGAGGAAATATCAGATTCTTTCTCCAAATTGGACTTTTTAACCAAATTTGATTCTACTGTTAGTAAAACTATACCTATGATTAAAGAAACATTTGGCAAATGTCTTGTTGAGGAGCTCTTTGCCAACTTAAAGAGTTGTTATGCTACATGACTGAAACTGTCAAGAACAAATTAACAGCCAAAATTATGGCCTGGGAAAGTGTTGAAGCTCTGCCTTTGAACACTTCTTTAATAGTGTGGTTTCGTGATTTTGTGAAAAGATAAGTCTTTAATTTGAATTTATTTACCAAGTTTGGATTAGAATGTGCTTTCCCTGACTGGCCTGACGGCCTTGACATGTTGTGTTACAAATGTGTTTCTAGACTTTTTCACCCACCTAGCATACAAATTTTCCAAGACATTTTTATAAATTTTTTACAAAACACAACAAGGCACTGGTGTATTAAATGTACTCTTTTATATACTGCTAAAGAAGTCAAGTTTTTTAAATGCTAATGACATAAAATAGGATGAATATATAATAGTTTAGAAACAAATTCAGGCTATATTTTTCCACATTAGGGGTGGGGTTAAATCATATAATATATTATATACATAACCTAACCCAGGTACATTTCCCCCCCTAAACCCCAAAAAAGAACAATTTAAATATTGTAATATGCAATGAAAACTACTCTTTGCATTCCAATTCTTAATAGTGGTGTCTTGAAATAACCAGTCTGGCAGGTATCTGTAGCATCTCCAGTTTGACATTCCATATACAGTATATAAAAGAGTACGTTTAATGCACTTGTACCCACAACAATCTTATTTTGCTAAAATTGTTTGCTTTATTAACCAATTGCCTGATGTATTTTAAGACTGTACATTCAGGTTAAAATTCAAGTGTAGTGGTTTTTTGAAATCTAATGGTAGTTTAAAATATGTTGGACTAGGTGAAAAGAACTTTCAGGAATTGACCTACACTCATATAGAGCACAGGGAGGTGTCTCTATCCCTAAAGGGGCACTTGATTTGGGCTACATATTTGTATATTAGAGGGGGGAGGAGAGTAAAGTACTTTCAGGAATGATATAAGCTAGTTTGGTACTATTCCATTATGCAGGCCTCTCTAAAAAAGTCAAGTTTGGTTAATGCTAATGAAATAAAATAGGATAAATTTATAATAGTTTAGAAACAAATTTGGGCTATATATTTGCACATCAGGGGTGTGAAGGGGGGTGGGGTAAAGCATAGCATATATTATTATGTAACCTAACCTAGGCTCCTCTCCCTCCCTAAACCCCAAAAAACCACAGTTTAATATTGTATATTCAATGAAAACCTTGCTATCATTGCCTACTCTATAACAGTTAAGGCATCAAAAGTGGGTTTTATCATTACCTACTATATAGTGATTAACCCAAGAGGCCCGCATAATGGGATTGTACTGCAAGTTTTTTAGAATTTAAGTACCAAGGATTTCAGTATTTTATTGAGGAGTTTAACCACTAAATTAGTACCTCAGTCTCTTTTTCATTGGACCTGGGTTTTAGAAAATGTAATTCCTATTATTTTAGCATGATTTTAGTCAATGTTAATGTGTTTTCCTAAATTTAAGAAATAAATTTACAAACCTTTGACACCTTCTTGGGTTCAAAACACTTTGTTTGCCTCATTTGAGCAATAGACGTATTTCTCAAGATTGTACTTTTAGGATACAGATATTATAAAAGGTCATAAATTCAGCCCCTTGCGTGCTAATTCAATCCCTTCAGTTTTAGACCTTGTAATTACAAAATCACCAGATGATGTTGCTAGTGTTGAGTTTTTGCCACCACTAGGAAAAAGTGATCACTTGGTATTGGTGATATCACTAAATTGTGTGGTAGGTCATTCTGATATTCCAAATCATTCTCCCAAATATGATTATGATAGAGGAAATTACATTGCGTTTTCAGATTATATTTCATCTCTTTCTATATGAGAGGATTACAGCAATGTAATGCTACTGTTGATGCATCTTTTGATTTTATTAAGCAGGCCCTTATAGAAGGTAAGGATCAATATGTACCAATATATACTAGTAGACAGTTTTTCAAAAATAGACAGATCCTTCCTTGGTATATTGTACAAATACTAAAAGAAAATGGTGATAGGTGGCATGATCATTTAAGATTTAAAACCTTAGATTCTTGGTTAAATTATAAAAGAGCTAGAAATAGAGCAACTAAATTCCTTCATTTAAATTGTCAAGAGGTGGAGACAAATGTTATAGCATCAGTCCAAAGCTGCCCAAAAAGATTTTGGAAATATGTGAGAAGGAATCAAGTTTCACAATCCCCATCATCCACTTCCTTTATAGATCCCAAAACTTTTTTACATATAGATGATGATTTTGTAAAATCACAACTTTTCAATAAGGTTTTTGGTTCAGTTTTTACTCAAAAACACACCATAACACACAGTCAGTTTATTCCTCCAGATTTAACAAAAGAATTTGTTGATTCAGAGTTTACAGTCCAGCAGGTTTATCTGACACTCCAAAATCTTGATCCAGGAAAGGCACCAGATATTGATGGATTTTCTGATGTGATGTTATGTGAACTTGCATCAGTGCTTGCTGGACCACTCACATATCTCTTTAATCTTTGTCTCTCATCTGGTAAATGTCCTTCAGCTTGGAAAAGAGCTATCATTAGGCCATTGCACAAGAATGGTTCAAAGTCCCATTTCAATAATTACAGACCAGTTTCAAACACATCAATCTTTTCCCGTATAATGGAGAAAATTGTGGTGAGTAGAATCCAAGCACATTTTGAGGAAAATAATTTATGGCATTCTGCTCAGCATGGTTTCCATAAACGATGATCTTGTAACATGCAACTTCTTGAGGTGATTCATGATTTCAATTGATGGCTGATAATGGTATTTTGTTTGATTGTATTTATATTGACTTTTCCAAAGCATTTGAGAAAATTTCCATTCCACTTCTGATAAACAAATGTCAACTATATGGTATAGGCCCACAAACTAAAGCATGGATAACAGATTATCTTACAAATAGAACCCAAGAGGTTGCAGTAGGTGATGCTTTGTCACCACCTATGTCTGTCATAAGTGGAGTTCCACAAGGCAGTTGTCTTGGGCCAGTACTCTTCTGCCTTTTTATCAATGATTTGCCAGGCGTTGTTAGGAATTTGACCATAAAAATGTTTGCAGATGATGTAAAAATCTACAGGCCAGTCATGAGTGAACATGAGATTTCTTTACTTCAAGAGGATTTGGTTGCTCTGGGCCAGTGGTGTACTGCAAACTCTATGTTCATTAATGAAACCAAGTGCAATGCTGTGCACTATTTGCTCCCTCAACATTACCATTACTTTGTTGTTGGTAAATTAATTTCAAGTGTAGAATATGTTCATGACCTTGGGATTTGTTTTGATTCAAGTCTCAAATTTAATAAACATGTATCAGACATCACCCATAAGGAAAATTACCAATTATTACATCTAAGGCGTACTTTTTCAAGTTTAATCTTCATTCACTGATTTCACTTTATGTATCCACTGTATGTCCAGTACTTGAGTATTGCTCATCAGCATGGTATCCCCTTAATAAGAGAGATAGAGAGAGGGTTGAGAGAGTGCAACGTAGGGCCAACAAACTCATACCATACCTGAGTCATCTACCTTACCACCAGAAAATGCAAAGACTACAGTTGCCTTCTCTCCAGTTCAGACATGATAGAGCCTACATAATAAATACATTTTGCATTGTTAGGAATATTGATAATATCACCCCAACTCACTTTTTCACTTTTACAGAATACAGTAGTACCTGTCAACACCAACACAAAATTTACCAACCATGTTCACAGAAAAGATTAGGCCAAAACTCTTTGTCTAGCCAAGTGTGGAAGACTTGGAATTCACTTCCATCCAAAATAGTTGCAAGTACCACAGTCCAATCTTTCAAAAGTAGTTTAGCCTCTACAGATTTCTATACTGGGTCCTATCACAATCTATTTTGAGAATATTTTTACTTTTGTATTAGCTGATTTGTGACAGTTATTTTGTAGGCTTACTTTTTGGTAGGTTTCAATTATTAACAGATATATTTCAGTTAAGTTGGTATGCTATTGTATGCTTCAGTAATATTGATTCTAATGTTTTCAGTTACTGTATGTTTTTGTTATGTCATTGACATTGTTATAGACTTTTTTTTATAATTTTTTTGTGCAACAAGCTTGTTAAGCTTACTGTATCTTGGTATTAATAAATAATAAATGGTCAGTGTCCTTTAGAAAAGGGAAAGGTAGGTAGTTCAAAATATATTTCCAAGAGGTCATTGAGGCTCTGGATTCATTTCTGAGTGTCTTTTAGGCTACCTGACTCAACTAGGCCTACTTTTCAAAATAGTGAAGTCTCATCTAGAATTTTACCTTTGCTCAATCCTGATTTATATAAGGTTTTAAAGATCTGTAAATCTTTTTATTAGATTTAGGAATAAACCCCTTGATATGGTTAGAAATTGCATTTTAAAACTAGCCTATTGAAAAAGATTGAAAACTGATAATTAAGATGAAATGTATTTTGTCAGCATAGGCTATAGGTATAGACAGGGGCATAGCTCCAGCATTTTTATTGAGGGGGCAAAAAAGTTCCACAACCAGAGAGTCAAGGGGCATGGGCTATATAATAGCTTTTTTCCAATTTATTTGGGGCGCAACTGCCCTCCTTGCCACCACCAAACAACGCCACTGGGTATAGACCTGTTGTGCATGTAATCTTCTTGGCCCAAAGAAAGAAAGAATAGATACAGTAACTTGAAAAATCCTCCTATGTATATTTTTGACCCTGAATTCCTTCCAGAAAGTTTTATTCATCTAACTGAACTAGCCTAGTTTTGAAGATAGGCCTAGCAAGAAGCCTCTAAACCAAGAATTTTACCATAAACAACAATTATGGCTAAACTTTAAGGATTTAACCATAATGTTAAGGGTAAATTAATATACCCTTAATATACCCTAATTTTAATATACCTCTTGAATATTTAGCACTTCTCCAAATCTATCATGCAAGAACTTGAGTGGATTGTCGATTTTATCTGCTTGCAAATAAAGTTTAGTTAAGGCTGCTATGACAATTTCGGAAATTCCCAAGTGCTGCAAATACTTGATAAATTCTGTTCTTTCTTTTTCCTGGTAAACTTTGTTACCAGTTCCAGTTCCAGTACCTCCTTCCGTATTTTCCATTTCAAATTTATATTTTAAAGTTTGCCATATTGCTTCTGACAGTGTTTTTGATAAAAACAAAAACGATGAAAAACCAAACAATTTTTTTGAACCCAAATTGAAATTAACTTGTACCATCTTTTTCCTTTTGTATTTGCCTTTATGTACTTGTTGAACAGAATAGTGCATTACTTCATAACAACCCTAAGCTGCAGAGAAGAACTTCTAAGATTTTCAATAAAACAGTAAACTAACCGTTTGGGGCCTATGATCTATAACCCGTCGGGTCGGGACCTACTTGATCTTCAATCAATGTATATTTTCTCAAGGTAATTTCGAACTTTTCCTAAGGCCCAAGGCAACTTCCCTGATTTTTTTTAGTATTTTTCCATTCTGTAAATCTTTATTCACTTACCTGGAAGGTCATGAGACTTAAATTTATCAGTTTTGCATATTCTTTTAATATGACCTTGGGAAATAAATCCGTCTGAAATATTTTAATTCTTGTTTGTGTAATGCGTAAAAGATCTAATGTGTTTATTTCATAGTTTGTACTTGGGATATTGCAAATAAAAACTGTTTGTTTCAAACAGATTGCAATGATTATTTTCGCTATACGTCTAGTATTAAGCTTTTTAAAGTAGAGTTCTGCAAAATAACAAAAGTTTCCTACAACCAAAAGTAAAAAAATTTTTAAGTTGCCTCACATTTGTAGTATCATTGAAAAACCAGTAGCTCATATCTGCCAATGTTTCTTTTCTGAAGACCAAAACTATTAGCTAGTTTTCTGCTAAAATAGAATCTGTCAGTCTGAAAAAGAGCCTGTAGCTTTGGCCCTTCCCAATTTTTCAGCCTTCTGTTTGGCAGTATTTCCTTCGGTGCTCACACCTCTAATGTAGGTTGGGGTAGACAAATTTATTTTGACCTTTTTTCCCTAAATTTTGCAGGCCTGATTTAATAATTTATTTCTTTTTTATATCTGGAGTTTTTACTTTTGTTTTCTTTTGGGGCTTACAGTTTTCTATTAGGGAAACAGTAATTTTGAATATAACAGCAGGATTACATGTGAATTTTGAAACAAAATGACTAGCATAAGAAGACGTTCCAACATAAGCAAAACTACAAAATAAGAAGTTCGTGTCTCTTAAAATCCAACCAAATTTACTGGTAGAACACCTAAAACATACTAAAAAACCTTTCACACTGATAATTTCCTTGCCAGTAGAAGGACGTCTTCTTCTTGACTAAAAATTGTCAATACTTACATACCTATGTAGTTCTGTGAGTAGTTAAAAACAGAAGCGTTTTAATTAGCCATTGTTTTAATAAGCCAATTGGTTTAATAAGCAATTGCAACTATTGCCATTTGTCATAATCAGTGGAAATTCAGCCATCAGGAATTTTACTTTGTTTTCAAGGTCAAGTTCACATCACCACTCAGTGATTGAGTAGGCTTTACCAAATGACAAGATTTGCCTCTGGTAGGTGAATTACCGCCAGGCGGTAGAATTATTTTTAGTTAAAGGTGTGTCCCAGCTAGTCGACCATTTTTCATTTGATTGATATATATAGATTGACATATATAGATTTAGTGACTTTGTAGGAGGTAATGGTGCTCGTCCGGAGTTAGTTCCCATGCAATTTGGCGCATGAAGAATGACCTCCACGTGCCTCTGGATATCTGGCTAGCCACCGGAGAATCAAATGCACCTAAGAACAGTTGGGTTGGCAGCCCTCCTCCTGAAACTTTTACTGCTGCGAATGGAACCAGAAATTTAGCCTTGGATATATAATCTCAAACCCCTTCTCGTCCTCAACCACCCAAGGACGATTCCCTCTGAATATTGCTGACCAAGGTGGTATCAATTTGGCCATATGGAATGATCTGACACTGCACCAACCCGGTTCAAAGCTTCTATTAGCCAAAGCATTAAAAAAATATAAAGAGTATTAATCTCTATAAAAAAAAATTTGAATTTAGAGCTAAAATTTATTTCCTTCTTCAATTGTATAGGAGAAACCCTCTACTGAAAACACAGTTGTTCCCAGGCGTCTCCTTTCAAAAATTTATTGAACAATGCTCGATATGCTGCTCTGTCTGGTGCAATTCTGGAAATTTGGATAATACACTGTTGGTTGAAGTTGTCACTCCACTTCTTACGAGTTCTTCCCAGCGATAGGTGTCCTTCAACTGTCGTTCAAACGAAATTTTGTGCAGAAGGACAAGATTCATTCTTTTAACCTCCCCGAACCAGCTCAATTACTATCTTATAACTTTGTATATGATCGCGTCTTGTGACTTCAGTCTTCTTTTTACTTATTCATTTGTGACACGATAAATGTATCTAATCTCCGCTATCCAGTGAAGACATCTAATTTCAAATTCGAGAAGAGTGCGTCCATTTTCGGCTTTTATGGAGAATAAAAGGACACCACAAAAATAAACCAAACATCAAAAAAAGCACCAGACACTGTCTCTGCACATACTTGTAGATACCACATATCTTTAGAATGTTCAAATGTGTAATCGTATGAATAGTAGCAACATATCAACCCTATACACAACATTGAATTTTTTGAGTCACTATAATCTTCAAGCCACAGCGTAGCCACACATGTCGACGAAGGCCAAGATTCGTGCACAATGTATGTTTTTCCTTAAGGCCATGCGATCACTTAAAGGATCATCCTATCTCATCCGTTATTAAAGTTTTTAGTTTGTGTAGCCAAACTGTTTAAAGCTGATTGGACGGTCTTGCTATAACTTGTTCAGCTTGAATAGGAGATCCGAATAAATAACAGAAAAGTGAAAGCTGACACCTTCTTTCTCAAAAAATCTTAGAAAAACCATTTAACTTCTCCTGTTTTCTGCCAGAGATAGAGAAATTCAGGCTTAAAAGAACTTACATCATTAGAAAGTGTGAATTTTGTTTTTTCAGTTAAACGGAGCAGAATATTCTTTTCAAAGCTCAGTAACGGGTAGTTTCTGAAAATATTCTAGCAAACTTACTAAGAAAACACTAAAAATCAACCCAAAGGAAATATCATTTGAGCACTTTGGCAGTTTCGGGAGTCCCTTAGGATGCTCTTTGATTAAATACGCTGCCGACACATTGGACGCAAAATTTCATTGTGTTTTCAACCAAAGTTCATAGTGGAGCCACAGATTCTAAATAAATGGATGTTGGCTATTAGCCTACCCTGGGAGAATTAACCAATGGGCCCTTTGTCTTTGAGATGATCAGCCGACGCTGAGGTTCGCAAAATGATTTTAAGGTATCGAAGCCCATTAAATGAGTAATACACTTGTACTGCAGAAGAGTAAAATGGAAAAGACAAAATGTTGCATTGAAAACCGTGTGTCAGTTCTAATTTTTCCCAACAAGTGCTTACTAATGCTATGTCTTGCCATATTAGAAAAAAAAGTTTAAAAAAAGTTAATTTTGATGGAATTCAAGAGCGAAATTGAACTTTTAAAGGACAAAAATAATGACTTTGTAGTTTATGCAGCATCTATCTGCGAAACTAGTTCAGATAAACTGAGTCGTGGCATTTCCCTGTATTTCCAGGATCCTGAAAACTAACGCTCTACTAAAAACATAGAACGGACGCAACAAAACAGGAATAGGAACAGTAGCGGAAAGTACTAAAATACGAACTGAGGGGGTGTGACGTGGAGGCCGTGGATGAAATTGCCGAGGATGTGGAATATGCAGCTAGACAGCACAACAGTAAAATATTGTACTGGCATGTTGATAAATTGAGAGGGAGTAGTCAATCTGGATTTGTCCCAGTTAAAAATAGGAACAGGGCCACAATTAGTAATAAGTAAAGAGTTAAAGAGAGATGTACAGAATGTTTTGAGAAGGTGCTAAATGGGGATAGAGTTGCAGGAAAAGATCTTTGTCAATAACGAAAGTATAAGAGCCTAACTATTGATAAAATTCAGTCAAAGAATCAGCTTTTTATGGTGATCTCAACTATGTATTTGTTTATTAGTAATTGCTGCATTTATTAGAACACAAGAAAGTTCGTATAATTATAGAAAACACAAGGAAAACAACTTAATAAGGGGCAATTTCGGCAAGAATATGGCGTCAACTTTTGCTTGCATTGCAAGAATACCCCTGAGCTGATATATGAAGCCACTATAATCAGAAATGTTTCCCCTGAACGGAATGCTAAAATTTTTTGCATTTTCCTCCTGAACGGATACATTTTTTGTATTTTATTATCAATTTTGTTTTGTTTCTAGGAGTGATTGTATTTTTCTATTTGTCACTTTGAAAAAAATGTTATTTTTTACAGTTATGAAGTATAAGGGTGCCAAATTTGATGGCTTTTGGCATTCAAAATTAAATTAAAAATATTGAGTTAAACATTTTTATTTGATTTTCTTAATCTTAGTTTTGATGTTTTACTTTGAACAAACTACTTTGATAATGCGTTACTTTTTATAAGCAATTGAGTCTAAAGGCATTGAATATTTTAGTGTTTGATAACCAAGTTCAAAACTGTCGATATCGTTAAAAAATATCCGTCCAACGCTTCGGCGTTGCTCAACAGAACTTAACGCTGGGAGTTTGCATCTTAGTTTTTGTATGTAGGGTATTGTTTTCTGTATTTTTTGAAAATACTTACTTTTATCATTTTTAAATACTTTTACTTTAATTGACATGTTTCTTCCATTGCCTTTAGAAAATTGTTTGTCTCTAAGCTTCATTAGATAAAAAAAAATAAAACAAGTTTTTTCAACTGAAAGTAGGGAGCAACATTAAAATTTAAAACGAAAAGAAATCATTACGTATATAAGGGCGGTTGCCCCTTCATCAACACCTCGCTCTTCAAGCTACAGTTTTTTGGCACTTTAAAAAAAGTTACTTATTGTTCTAATTAAACGACCCTTGTTTTTTAGGAATCGTTTTTAAAGAATTGGGAAAAAATTAAAACTTTAGTGCAAAGAGCGAGACGTTGAAGAGGGGGCAACCCCCCTCATATGCGTGATAATTTTTGCTCGTTAAAGTCTTAATGTTTCTCCTTACTTTCAGTTGAAAAAAACTTGTTATTTTTTTTTATTTCTGATCGTTTTTTAAATAACGCCAGGATACCTGGCTCCACCGCCACCGTAAAATCCCCCTCCCCATAGAAATATCCTCTGGACAATTCACTCCTGGCAAAAAGTTACCCCGAACCATTATCCCTAACATCTCAACGCGTAAAATTGAATCGGTAAAGAGAAACCAAGACATAAAGAAATTTCATAAATGAATTCTGGCAAATTCACCCAGCGTAAAAATTTCTTCTGAAAATTTCACCCCCTGGAAACTACCCTCTCCACTGAAAATTCTCCCAGCAGAAAATTCGTCCTCCCCTTTCCACCCGTAAAATGTATGCATTCTTCCAAATAACAAATAAAACAAAGGGGGATTTTTATAAGTGAAAAACATTTCCCAAGGGGCTGTAGGGGGCTATTTTATCTCCAAAAACATAGTTATTGGGCCTTTCAACTATGCTGAAGAAAAAAGCTATCTCATTATTTTGTTCGGACGATTTTGGGAAAAAAGTGACGTGGGAGGGGGCCTAGTCGCCCTCCAATTTTTTGTCACTTAAAAAGGGCACAAGAACTTTTCATTTCCATTAGAATGAGCTCTATCCCGACGTTTTAGGCCAATTGGGTCGATACGATCACTCCTGGGAAAAAAAAACAAATAAAGACGCATCCGTGATTTAGCTTCTGGTAAAAATTACAAAATCCTACATTTTTACAGATATGAGCTTGAAAAATCTACAGTAAGATTCCTTGATACACTGAATCTGATGGTGTTATTTTCATTAAAATTATATGACTTCAAGGGGGTCTTTCCCCCGTTTTCCGAATATCAGACAAATTTTCTCAGGCTCGTAGCTTTTGATGGGTAAGACTAAACTTAATGAAAATAAAATATTTTGAATCAGCATAATAAGCCAATTCTTTTGATATTTCTATTGGTATCAAAATTCCGTTTTTTAGAGTTTTGGTTACTATTGAGCCATTTTACAGTAAGTAATTTATAGTTTATTACCACGAATTCTTCGATTAACCATCAAAATCCAAACAGAGATCATTGGAATGTGATCGTTTTTTCTGCGTTGCCAAAAGTATTGTATTCATAAAACTTTACAGTTTCATGAAATGTAATTAAACAAATAGAAAAGGTTTTTCAACTAAAGTTAGGAGCAAGTTTAAAACTTGAAAGAAATATAAATTACTCTGTATATAAGGGGAACTGCCCCCTTTTTGACACATTCCTCATTAAAAAAAAGGTTTTTTAGTGATTTGAAAAATATTTTTTTGCAATTGTAAATTTTCTTAAAAAACTTGGAAAAAAGTCAAACTTCACAATAAAGAGTAAGGAGCTAAGGAGGAGACAGCCCCTTCATACGATGCATCATCTGTTCAAATAGGTTTCAAATATGTTCCTTACTTTCAGTTGAAAAGCTCTTTTTTTTATTTAATTTCTGATTGTTTTTCAAACCACAACCAGGGTTAACCAAGATATAATTTGAGGTTCCGGTTCCTTAAATCCCTGGTCAATTGCTTTTAAAATGTGTAAATCAATAATTTTACGTTGATTAGTACCGTTCTACGTTTAAATTTGCAATTTCAATTTTGGATAAAATATGAATATACTTCAAAAATTGGCGATAAATAGTAATTTTGGTGAAAAGCCCTTGTTAATATTACTACTAAAGAATTTTGGTTGGATGAAAAGGAGGATTATTGTTTGGATGGATGGAAATTCTGTGAGACTTTTGATCTCCTACATAACTGAAGCCATCACAACCTCTACAATAGGATTTTTTTTATCGATAAATGTATTACATTTTATTTAATACATTGTAGTACTTCATATAAATGAAAAACAAAAACATTAATATAGAAAAGTTCTGAAAACTAAGTTCCTAGCAGTATTTGCCACCCCACATACATTTCATGGCGGGGCTGATGATGACCTACCTTGCCTTTTCCACCTCTGTACTGGTAGATATGGGAATATAACATATTAGCTGTATAGATATACATTTTAATTAATTCCTACTCCCCTTTCCTCTCTTAACATTTATTTGAAGCCTCATGAAGAGTAAGCAGTTTGTCCATTAAAATGTACTTTTCTAGGAATCTACCCTACCCCCACCTTAACAATGACTCACACCCCCTCATTATAGCTGATACGCAATTACGGATCACCTAACGTAGCATAATTTCATTACAAATAAGGTGAATCAGCCTGGTTGAATCCAGTACTACCACCGTCTGGCATTACTTCTTTTGCCACTGGGAAGCCTAAAATATAGTTATTGATAATTTAAATCAATTAGTTTCTCAGGATTTTAAATTGATTGTAAATCGGTCCTCTTTGGGGTAAAGTCGTAGTTTGGCGCCCTAAACCACCTAAACAGTCACCCAACCACCACCGTTGTTTTGGCGTCTTCCCCCCCCACCCCCTCCAGAAAATTTCCTGCCGGCGCCCTTGGATACGATATCCCTGGGAAAAAATGAACAAGCATCAGTGATTTTTATCTGGCAAAAAGAAAAAAAAAATGCAGAATTCCATTTTTGTATATAGGAGCTTGAAAAGTCTAATGTTGTACTCTCTGATATGTTGAATCTGATGGTGTGATTTTCATTAAAATCGCTTGAACTTTTATTGGTGTTTCTCCCCAGTTTCGAAAATTGGAAAAACTTTCTCAGGCTCTCAACTTTTGATGTTAAACATTAAACTTAAGAACTTCATATATTTGGAATTAGCACAAAAATTCAATTCTTTTTGTTTCTCTTGGAATTAAAATTAAATTTTTTAGAGTTTTGGTTACTACTGAGCCGAGTCGCCCCTTCCTTACAGTTCTTTACCCCAAACTGTTCAATATTTATGATATTCAAAGCAAGACCACACCCAGGGAGGGGGGTAGGGGGTTTGAACCCTCTCCGAAATGCTTGTCCGACTCGTAAAAACGTAACAAAAATGGATATAAATAAATGTTTTAAGTATCTTTTGAGTATTTTTGTGCACCCCCCCCTGAAAAAAATCTTTGAGTACCCCCCGAAAAAATCCTGGGTGCGGCCTTGATTCAAAGATACCTTCCAAATCTATTAGCATATAAATAGAGTGCACAATTGTATTATAAGGAAATGAAAATAGTGAGATAATAGCTAAAATATTATAATGGGAATTTATCCTCTTATAATAGGACAAAGAAAAAAAAATAATAGCAATACCAGTAAGTGGTAAATCATAGAAGTGCTTAAGGGCCGTTATGCTAATTCGCTATTATGAATGTATGTTCGCCAAATGTATGAAACATAGATAATACTGTTGAATATCAAAGACACGATTACATCAGCTAACTGTAAAAAATAATTTAAAGTTTACTTAACTAAAAAGACAACCGCTCTTTTTGGATGGTTCCCAATCCATGTTACTGACGCATTCGTTTGCGCATGTGCGATTTTTATTCTTTGACTTGAAGAAAAGCCTTTGCGCCCGAAGTTTTCCGAAAGAACTCCTAGAGATAAGAGATTCGATGTTTTCAAGAAGTAATTGCATTCAAAGAAAGATATACTGGAATCGAATCGTGAAGTCGAGGCCGCGTGGATATAAGTGGTCGGATCGGATTGGTTGGAGTCATTTATGACCTCAGTTTAGCCCTTTACAGAAAAAACTTAAGTCTAGAGTGAAGTTGATGTTCTAAGGTGAGATTTTTTTTTAAATTAGTGCTGTATTCGCACTCTCTAGAAGGAAAATCTTAAACATTCTGTAAACAACTTAAAAAAATTATATATATCATTCCGTAAGGCGTATCAATAAGTTTACCCCCACCCTCTAATGGTTAAATAAATACTCAAATTTTTGGTGAGCAAACAGTTTTGCGGTACGCCTCAAGGAAGGACATTAGTATTTTAGGATTTTTTATAGTAGTTTTCAGAATTTTATATTATTTTTTTCTGAAGTCCTTATCTTCAAAATGAAAAAAATTTCAGATTTCCACGGGACTCTTTTCTTCAAACTGCTTAAACGGGAAACATGGGATAAAGCGGTAAATTCAGCGTATCAAAATTTCCCTGCGTCCGAATATACAACTCGGGGTATATATTTGCTCATTAGGGGGTAGGGGTTAGAGTTTATTGGTACACCTTAAGGATTGATGTTAATAAATGTTTTGGAATGTTTAATAGTAGTTTCCAGAATTTTATGGGATGTTCCTTCCGGAGATGTGACGACATTACTGATATCGCTTTTTTTCTATTTGGAAAACTTCGCGAAATAATGTTTTGCTTCTTTTTCTCTAGCGCTATTTTTTAAATAAAACAATCGGTAAAATTTTGAGTTTTTTCCCCATTACTTAGCTAGGTAGAAGGTAAGGACGCCGCTGGATGAAGCTCTTTGCGAATTTACTGATCGTTTCCTTTGTGGATTTTATTTGCCCTTTCCCCCTGCTGAAACTGCTGGCTGCAGGGATGTATTCAGAATTTCCAATCGGAGGGAATAATTTTTCCTTTTTTTTGGGGGGGGGGATTTTATAAAAAAACTTTGAAAAACACATCAAAAAATTGTTTATATGCATTTTTGTTGCATCTTTAAGAGTCAGACAAACATTTCGGCGGGGGTAATAACTACAGATGCTTTAGAACCATCGTTAAACTCTATAAGGGTTGTATACTGTGGAGTAGCTCCCCACCCCTCAAAGAGAGTTTTCGGGATGGCTCTGGCCTCGGCTGTCTGTGAAGTTCTCATATAAAACCTTGTGATATTATCTCAATCACATTTCTACTAGTCAGAGTATAGAGGGAAAAAGTATATTGGCGACTGCCCCTTCCCCAGGAAGATCCAGATACATTTTTAGGTTTTTGTTTTAGGATTTTCTTTCTCTTGTCATTGCAAAGTATGGAGAAACTACGATCCACCAAGCTCGGAAGTTATCTCCTTACAATTCAAAAAAATTAGACTATAGCGAAGATTCATTCGCTGGATTTTGATGTTACTAATGCTTAATCAAGCATTTTAGCATCATGATCCTCCCTCCCGCCTCAAAAAAATTGACGAGAATATGGAGGCACCCACTTTTTTTTAACTAAAAAATATTCTTTATTATTAGAACGCAGGAACAAACTTAATAAAAATAAAATGTGTCTCAATCGTTTCCTGTTTTAGCTAAAGGTCATCAATTTGACTTTCTTGTGAAAGGACGAAGAGCTGCATATTCTGAATACTTTATAATCTCATGGGGCATGGTGCCCTTTGCCCTCAAATGACGTTCCTTCTGCAGACTGATGAAATGATCCAAAATATACCGTACTTTAAGTGCCTGGTATTGAATTCGCGGAATAGCGCAGGAGATGCAATTTTTTTCAGATGTTGTCGAATTGTAACATATAAGCATCATTTTATATTTCAAGAAAAAAAAAATCTGAAACAAAAAAAATTGACGCACAAGTAGCTTTATCCAATAATTAAATACGGGATTGGCAGAGCGGAATGATCTCTGTTTCCTAACGCGTGGGAAGGGTTTGATCCCAGCTACCGCAGGGCCTAAAATTGCATAGAAATTTTGCCCTATCATCTCCAAATATTCAAAAAAGAATAAGGAATTTAAAATAATCTCAGCCACATTTTTCCAAATTTAGTATACGGAGACATTTCTTTTAAGAGACAGCCGATGAATCTGACCTGAGCGCAAAGCGATTACATGACCTAGATTGATTAACTTGCTTTGTTAAAATTGTCCGAAATCGACCTTTCCAGTAGGAAATGGATTTTGCGACTATTTTTTTTTTACTTTTAATAGGAATTCTTTAGCTTCAAAATTGAACTTTTAATCTTAAACTAAAATTTTTTTCTAAAAAAAGGAATTTCGACTCAAGCAATTGGTATGTGATGCAATGTTAGACCGAAAGTCCACAGCTTAGTTCTGCTGAGACTAAAGGGTTTCAACTCTTCTCTCCCTGAATTTTTGTCCGAGGTGTAAAAACGTAACAAAAATGTATGTTAACAAATTTTGATGCGCTTTAAATTCCCCCCCCCCCCAGACCTGGATGCGGCCTTGATAACACGAGTGGTTTTAGGTATTAGTTTCTGAAATCAAGGCAAGAACTAATTAATACAGAAAGTAATTAGATAATGTTAATACAATGCTAGTCTTCAAACTTTCTTCAAACGGTGACAGAATCCAGGTGAAATAATCGAAACATGGTCTCTTATCTCTAGTTCTGGTTATTATTTTATAAACATCCATCCTATAAACTGAGTTTTCTCTCCTAGAGATCATGGATTTGGAAAAGTATTTTCCATCTGCTTGCAGATGCCTCGACAGAATTACTTTTGGGAGGAATCTACACATTATTTTTCTCGGGAGAGGGGAGAGTTGATTCGAAAAGGGGGAAATTTAATCATATTACAGAGGAAACCATGTTAATATTGAGACTCTGGGACGTTGAATTAATCGAAACCCCCCCCCCCCCATACTCCCCTACAGTGTTGTCAGTTCATGAAAATGTGGTAGGCGGGAACAAAATATATTTTTTTAAAATTGAGGGAGCAATTTTTTCTCAATTTTTCAATAAATTACAAAAAAGACACTTTTTAATGACACTGCCTGATAAAGAATATTTGGTACTGGTGCGTTAAACGTACACTTTTATGTACTAATGAGAGACGAAACCTGCTAGACTGGTTATTTTCAAGAGACCGCTATTCAGAAATGAAATGCAAAAAGTAGTTTTCATTGCGTTTACGATATTTAAACTTTTAATTTTTTGGAGTTTAGGGGGAGAAGGAAAGGTACCTAGGTTAGGTATCTAATATACGGTGATTTACCCCTACCCCCCTAATGTGCAAAAATATAGCCCAAATCTGTTTCTAAACTATTATAAATTCATCCTATTTTATTTCATTTCATTGGCATTAACCAAATTTGACTTTTTAGAAGTGTCCGTATAATACACGAGTACCGAATATTTTTCAAAGCCTAGGAGGGAATCCAGGCGTGAGCAAATGCCCTCTCCCTCCCATTTGACTTCACTGTTCCCCATTGTGCATCCAATCGGATGGGTGAAGCCAGAAACTGGTTCGGTTCCAGCTCAAAGATATAAA
>JAQQPU010004642.1:0-15058 GCA_029168905.1 Artemia sp. Kazakhstan ARC1039
AATATCGATATTGAATATCACCCAACACTAGACAGTTGTCAGGAAAAAGAGATTAAACCTGGTTTTGAGAATTATCATACCATGAATATTTTTTTGAACAAAATTCATCAGCGAAGTACTATTATAGTACTGGTGTTAAAATGGGACGCCAGGTGTTAAAAATGTGAAACATATTTAGTTGGCAAATAGATGATGGCCAAGAAAATGGAAAACTAGTAATACTGGAGACTCTAAGCTTCATGAAACAAAATCAATGAAGCCATCTAGCAACATCTAGACTAAACAATACCGTCCGTTGTGTAGCTCTAAATAATTACTACCTGTGTAGCTATGTATGTGTGTAGCAGTTTATATCTCTAAATAATTACTACTTGTGTAGCTATATTCCACCTACTATATCTTAAAAACTAATAATTATTAACTTACTTACTTATGTCCCGGACGTCCTCAAGGGTCGCGTTGGGGCCATCTCCTTCAGACGTTCCTGGATCAGTTTCCTGTACAAAGCCCGGTCATCAGCTTGTCTCAGAAGTCATAAGAGGTCATCTCCGAAGTTGTCACGCAAATTATTCAAGCTTAGCAAAATAATATTTGCAACATTGGGCACTACCACCAAATTACCCACAATTGTATTTGTCAATAATGTGTCTGCTCGCAATTTGGTTAATTTGGAATATAGGACCTGATGAAATAGTAAATTAAAAACAAACCATTCAACTTAGTCTGTTGTCTTGATTTGGTCTTAATACTAAAACAACAGCACTCAATAGATAGCACTTTTCGGGAAATCTGAAGTTCAGATTCAAATTTAATAGACTTCCCCTCTTTATTTTAAAGTGTCGTTTATATTTTCAGTATCAGCCTTTTTAGGCTATCTTTTGGTATATGTTTTATAATAACCCCATTCCGTCGTACCCCCTTCTTGAAATAAGCGAGACAGCCAAGTGTGACGCCCTGACTATTGTGAGGGTTGAAAACTATAGCGTGTAATCGGTAACAAAAGTGCAAAACATTAGTGTTACTCGAGCCATAATTTTTTTTGACGAAGTCTGCAACACTTCATGCTGCCCAAAGAACACAAATCTTCCAGTCTTATAAAATAAGAATGAAATTCATAAGCCTATCTTCAACAAAGCGAGTTCTTTGGTTAATTTTTAAATGACATTATTGCAGAAATCATGATCACAATAATATCTAGAAATTAGTGCTGATTGAATCACATCCCATACGAACCGGAAGTTTAAAAATGGGGTTCTAAATAAATTTTTAATTCCAACAGAATCGCCATTTGGCTTCGATTCAGAACTGATAACAATTATCCATGCTTACCTTTAACGTAATTATGAAAACAAATGTTAGTTTAAAACAAGATGTAACCTGCATAAATACTTGCAGAGATTTGGCGTTTGCCTGTGGATATTGAAGGTGTACAGATCCATCCTGATTTTCCAGTTTAAACAAGGTGCCGTGCGCCTACCTTACTTCTAAAAACTTAACATGTTGAGCGTAATTTGTAGGGAACAATGATTCAGTTTGCTCCCTCAATAATATAGGTAAGATATCTTTTTATTATTTGGATCCCGACACGTTGCAGCATGCTTATTTTTTTTTATTCTTCGTGGTAGGGTGCAGAGTTGGGTCACCTTGAGGGGGGGGGGACACTCCTTCAATTTCGATTTCAAATCATGCAAATTGAAAATCGTTATACGATTTGGTACTAACAAAATGCAGTATGCCTGTCTTTTGATGCCAAGCGATTCCACAGCTTTGACTGAGCTTGTTTTTTGCACTGTGCCAGGATTTCAAATTGATATTGTACTGTATCAAAAGAATTCAAGAGCTTAGACTTGGATCAGTTTTACAAAATTCGGGGCTTACTTTGTGTACTGAATCAGGAAACAGTAAGTTTTGCATTAAATCAAATCTTAGCTGGTGTTTGCATTGATTCTTTAAAATCCACAGCTTGTTTTCTCATTGAGTCAAGACGTTTCATTTTCTTTGACTAGCGTCCTCATTATCTAGTGCAATGTACATATTAGATGGCAATACAAATGCAGCTTGACTTTAATAATATACAATTATATGGTATATACACTTATAATATACCATTATTTTTTATTAAATGTTACATTTCATAAAAATTAGTTTATTGATTTAAAACTCTCAAAACATCTGAAATTTTTTTTTATCATATAAAGTATAATTGTAAAATCTAGTCTATGCACCAAAGGAAGCTTGAAAATTCCATTCTTAAGAAACTTGCCAATTTTTTTCTGCAAACTGCAAGAAAAAAGGTATTAAGTTTCCTTTACGGTTAGTCAATTTCATTCATGTAACAATCAAGGCCTTTCTTTTCTTCTAAAATCAACCTTGTAAGCATATGTTATCCACTCAGCAAATGATGCAACAGGCCTATGCTAGGGTAAAAAAAAACAGTATCCAATTGAGCAACAGTATGCAAAACTCAAACCCTCACATCTTGTTACCAAATAAGAATTGAGAAGAATTGTATATATTTATGAATAGCTGAAAATCTAAGCTAGGCTATGGATCAATATGGGTATCACTAAAATTGTTTAGGATCAAACACTTGAAATTATTAGTTTATTGACTTCCCTACAGGGACCTCTTTTTGGAAATACCATTTCTCCTATTTTGATGTTTATGTCCTTTTAGTGTTTCAGTTTTATTCACATAGGCCTATTAACAGAAAGATGATTTTCTTCTGATTCTAGAAATGTAACTTTTGTTGCTTGATATTTATTCTATAAATCACAAATATTAAATATAATTTTTCTTTTCAACTACTTTTCAAAACAGAGACCACATCTTTAATTTAGGTAAATTTTTACCAAATCATATTATTGAGTAAGGAATAGCCTAAAGTGAATACACCATTTGATGCCTTTTTTATGCTGATTACAAATATAATAATCATTTCTATTGGAAATGAATTTCAGCCCCCCCCCCCCCAACCTAACCCCCACCCCCATATTTGCAAATAGCCTAGGCCTATATATCCTGAATTGACATATGTAGGGGGGGGGGCTAAAATTCATTTCCAATAGAAATGATTGTTATATTTGTAATCAGCATACAAAAAGGCATTCAATGGTATAGGCCTATTCACTTTATGTGAAACTCAATAATGTGATTTGGTAAAAATTTACCTTAATTTATGCTGGCAAATTATTCCTAGTGAAAATTGACAAAGAAGGTGGGGTTCTTGTTACTGCCCTCATATTGCATCATGCTGTAGGAAAAAGGGGTGGTTCAAAAACTCATTGCTGTTTTTCCTGAATGCCAAAGAAAAGTGGTCTTTCAAAAAGATGTCTTTTACCCTGGGGCTTGTCCTAGTCAGGAAGAAACAAACTTACCTTTATAATCAGAATTTCATCCTAAGTTGGCTATTAGATCCTGCCTAGCCTAGTCAATTAGTCAGCTGTGAATTAATTGGCAAAATTCTACTTTAGCTACTTTTGCCCATCTTGGAATGGGGTTAGGTTATGAAAATGGTTTGAAATCTTGTCAAAACAACATTTTGCTTTAATTTTCAGTTATCAGTTTCTTTTTCTCCAGCTTTAGTTCTGAAAATGCAATTCCCATCATATGAGTAGAATTTTAAGCCATATCAATGTTTTATTTTCAAATTTAGGAAGTGTATTTACATATCTTTAAAACCTAATAAATTGGGATTGAGCAAAAGTTGTGAAACTGAAAAGAATTTTGTTGTACTTCATTTAAGCAGAAAATCTATTTTCCAAGGTTTTTTTGCTTTTATAACTCACAAATTTTAAAGGTCAGGACCCTTTAGAAGGAAAAGTAGTAGAGGTAGATATTTCAAAATACCTTCCCAAGACATACTTTAGCCTGTAGACCTATCCCTGAAAGTTTCATTTTCCTAACCTAATCCCTTTCCAAGATATTCAAAAGTAGCTAAAGTAGAATGTTGCCAAAGTTCAAACTTATCTCTCATTTGCATCAGAAATAAACTTTACCCCTCCCCCCTAATGTGTAAATATATAGCCTGAATTGATATATATAGGGAGGGGGTAAAATTAATTTCTGACAAAAATGATTATTATATTTGTAATGACCATAAAATAGGCATTGAGTGGTATGTTTACTTTATTCAAATAAGTCAATAATATGAACTGCCAAGACTTTACCGGAAAATGGGTAAATTTCTTGGTGGTGCTATAATTTAGCTACAATGAAAGTGAAAATGGTAAATTTTTTGGATATTACAAATACTACAAAATATAATAATATTTTACAAAACATAATGAGTGCAAACACTTTTAAAAATAACACTACAATAGAAAACCCTCCCTATGTCTCATCCCCATGCTCACAAAATTTCTCAAATTTTTAATATTCACTTTGCAACTACTTCCTATTTTATTTTCTTAACAACTTCTATGCATGATATCCCTCCCAAAAATTTTACTTTAAGTACCTTTAGTTCTTCACAATAACACATAAAATGTTCTTAATATTTAGACTCCCTGCACACTGGACAAGTGAAGGGACCCTGTATTTTAACCCTCCCTAAATACTTTCTTCTTCCCCCAAGCAGCATGAAATTCCCTCTTACTGATAAAACCCATTTTAAAGTATTATTTTGGAGCCCAAATTTTAGATATATTTCTTCTCTGAAGGCTTCTTTAATTTTTACATATATTCCAAAGGATTGTGGCTTAAACTTGTCTTCTTGCCAAACCTGGATCTCTTGATCTTGTAGCACTTTTTCCACAGTTTTTGCAATCAATCCTGTTTCTAGCCCAGGTCCAATGCCATCATTCCACCAGCCTGATAGCCCACAATTGTCTAGTATACTCTTAATTTGCACAACCCAAGAATCTTTTCTTTTATCCAATAACACTTCTTTGAAAGCAATTTTTGTTAACCAATAATCTGGCATAGCAATAATTTTTTCCCAAGAACCTACCATGCATACTAACCATTTATTTCTTAAGCTAAAAAGACCCAGGTCATCCTTTGTAACAATGTTATTAAACTTTTTATCTAACCCTATTAATCTTATAAAATAATGAAGCTGTGTCCTCTTTATTTCCACCCCACCCCTTTTTTGTCCCCATATCTCTGCCCCATTATGTATAGCAGGTTCTATTCTTCTTGCAAAAATATCTTTTTATGAAGGGCAGTATATAGAGCCATAATATTTATGGCATTTGTATTATTTGTTTTGCTCAGTGCCCCTAAAATGAGTTTCTTGAATTTGTCTTTTTGTGTGTTTTGGTGTATTTGCTTATTTTTGTAATGTGTTCAGTCTATGGAGTTTATTTGTTATTGTAGTACCAATCAATACTCAATGGTCCAATTCTTGTTTATTGTCATTTTGTAACAAGGCACTATGGCTTATTCTTTTTTTTTTTTTTTTTTTTTTTTTTTTTTTTTTTTTTTTTTTTTTTTAATAAATAGATAAAATAAATTGTTCTCTATGATTAACATACTTCAGTTGTCCCTTTGAGCAAGATCTTTGCAAACAGGGTTCTTTTTCTTGAGATGCCCAAACCAACACTGTTGGTGTCTTCTGACATTGTTTAGAATTGTGTATAGTGACTTTAGTCCACTTCTGATTTCCGTGTTAAAGACATGCTTGGTGTTCTACTCTGTGCTATCCTGCATATTATGCTTGTGTTTTCAGTTTTAACCATCCATGAATAGCACCAATTCATTGCTATAGGTGTGATCAGGCCAGTGTTAAGATGATTTTTCAGATAGTTAGAATGTTTTGAACAGAAGTTTGAGAGCTGGCAGAGCTGACAGGGGCTAGATTTGGCTTAATGTTGGCAATAAGTTGATTATTCAGCTTTTACAATATTGCTGAGGTACAGAAATTTATTGACTATTTTCACTTGCTTGCCATCAGCTGTTCTAGAGTGAGGAGGTTTAAATAGTTCTGGCATTATATAATCATGGCTTTAGTTTTGCTTCTGTTAATATGCATACCAAACAGCTTTGTTGCTTAAATTGTGCTCTCTACCTGTCTTCAGAGTTCTGTTGAACATACCACTGAATGTGTCTTTTAATGATTTTTCCAAATTTACTAATTGCTACCCTTGCAAAACCTATTTTGAGCCCACAAGGTGATACCTTATCCTTATTTTTGGCTGGTGGAAATGTGGCTAGAACCCATTATTCAGTTACAAAACCTAATTTTACTTTTATCAGTCCTTTATTTCACATTTATGGATTTATTACAATCAAATCCAATGAACTTACCAATTAACCTTTTAATTTCTTTTAATTCTGCTATTTTCAGTTTTGTTGTTTCAAATAGAAAATATTTCTATTTTTAATTTAGTAGTTGGGTGTGCTCCTCCAGTAAGAATTAGACTAATTACTAATTCTTTTCATTTGACAAAATTGGTGGGAAATGACTTATATTACAAATGGCCTTCAAGCAACAAAATTAAATCCACAAAGTCATCAGTGACAAGAGCTTCTATACAGGAAGACTTACACTTGTTTTCACTTTGGACATGCAAGTGGAAGCTTAAATGCAAGACTGCATTTAGGGAAAAACAACATAACTTGGCAGTACCTAATGATTAGAGGGGACAGATTCAGACAATTGAGCAACCCTTCAGCAGCTGAGAGGGATTTGGGAATTGTTGTTGATGAAATTCGAAGTTCCACAAACACACATGCAGTGATTCCCAAAGCATCTCGGACCCTTGGTGTAATCAAGCAAACAGTACACAGCAGATCATTCTAATTTATGACCAAGATGTACAAGGGTCTTGTGTAACCATTGCTAGAATCTGGGTTGTGTATTACAACACCCATGAACAAGGGTGATTGGTAGTGTTGTATTCAATGAGAGACGTTTGATTGAATCAGTTTATTGAAGCCAACCGACCTGCAACACAAACAACAAGCATAAGCACACAGCAAGCAATACAATGAGAGCATTACAGGCGGCACAAACATATCATAAAAAAGGTAAGCATACAACATCTTCCTTCACATACAAAATACAAAAACACTTAACAAAACAAAAAAAAAATTCTTCTGAAGCATCATAATCACTATCGTTATTAACCATAGTTCCATTTAATTATTCACAGATCGAAAATCTGTCTTGTGTTTTATGGGCCTTCCATATCTTGACACGCGTGGCCCAAATAGAGTCCCGTTTGTATTAGAATTCCTATTACTGTTCACTGGAACCGGATTCGGAGTTGCAAATGGTGTGGCTGGAACATCAGCATTTTCATCAACTCTAAACCTTGGTGGAGTAGCAATAGTCGGACTGGTAGCGTCTAGTTTTTCAGGGGACTCAGTACCCTCAAGCAATGGACCCAGTGCAATGGACTGGCTCTCATCTGAGTCTACAAGTTCATGTGGAATGTTAATTTCAGTTTCCCCCGGTGCAGTGAATCTAGGCTTCATATGCACGTGATTTCGTCTGTAAGTATTTCCGTTTTCCGTTTGTACTAGATAAGATCTTGGCTCTGGCATTGACAGAACTATCCCTTTCTTCCACTGCTTATCTTCTTTTGACAGTTTCATCCAAACTGTTTTGTTTGGACTCAGCATAGCTAAGTCTTTTGCATGCCGGTCATAGTGGGTTTTCTGCCTACACTGGTTTCTTTCATGAACCCTGATGATCTCTTTTCTAGGTATTACCTTGGGACGCAGCTGGATAGTTGGTAGGATCGACCTCGGAGTCCTGCTCATGTCCAGTTGAGCCAGTGATGCAGATCCACTGATTGGAGTACTCCCGTACTCAAGAAGACCAAGATAAGGATACGAATTGGAGTCAACTGATTTCTGCATGATTCTTTTCGCAATGTCTACTGCCTTTTCTATATGTCCAATCGATTGTGGGAAGTTCGTGCTTGATGTATAGAGCTGGATGTCATACAGCTAAGGAACTCACTGGATGAGAACTGTGGCCCATTGTCTGACCAAATCTTCAATGGTATGCCATATCTAGCAAAATGTGACTTGAGTTTGGTGATGATTTCCAATGAAGTTGTACAGTTCAACTTGTCAATCTCGATGAACCGGCTATAGTAGTCACTGGTAATGAGGTAATTTCTGCCCTCCAATTGACAAAGGTCTACACCGATAGCTTCCCATGGGCCTTGGGGTAGTGGAGTAGAAAGCAGACTCTCTGGGGTTGTTTGGTGCATATTTCCCACACGATTCGCAGCTCTTTACAAACTCTTCTATTTAATGGTTCATTCCAGGCCAGAAAACCACAGTTCGCGCTCTCTGTTTGTTTTTTTCCATGCCCATGTGGGATGCATGCAGTTGCTGGAAAATGTTTGGCTGGATGGCTAAAGGAATGACAATTCGGTCAGCCTTCAAGATGATGCCATTGACAACTGCTAGCTCTTCTCTGAAATTCCAGTATGGGATAACATGTCTTGGACAAGACTTTCTGATGACAGGCCACCCTTCCTGGATCACTTTGATGAGGGTTTGCATGACTGGATCTTGCTGATTTTCTTTTCGGATTTGCTCCATTTTTGTATCACTAACAGGTATGTGCTTAACAAACAAGTTTACATGAAATTCGATCTCATTTTGAAAATTCTCATTTCCTTCAGATGGGTGCAGTCTTGACAGGGCATCAGCTACTGGGATATCTTTGCCTCTAATGTAGTGAACCTCCAAATCGTACGGCTGTATCTGAAGCATCATCCTTTGCAGCCTTGGTGGTGCCTGAGACAAAGGCTTTGACAGAATGGTTTCCAAAGGCTTGTGATCTGTGTACAGCTTGACTTTTCGGCCATAAATGTATTGGTGAAATTTCCGACAGCCAAACATGATTGCATACAGCTCCTTCTTGATCTGTGAGTAGCGCTGTTCTGTCTCATTCAATGCTTTTGAGGCAAATGCTATAATCTGTCCGTGAGTTAAAAGCTCTGCCCCGAGGCCATGTTTTGACGCATCTGTTTTCAACTCTACTTCCTTACTTTGAGCATCGAATGCAGCTAGGTTCTGACAAATAGAAACCTTGATCTTCTCCATCTCTGATTTGTGAACATCTGTCCACTGGAATGTATCTTGCTTCCTAACTCTCTTAATGAGTGGTTCAAAGTCAAGATATTTGGAATGTAACGAGATAGGACATTCCTAAAAACGTCATGAGCTTCTCCTTGCTTGTAGAACATGGCATTTCCTTTATAGCCTGAACCTTCCTTGGATCCGGCTTTATGCCTTCAGCTGTGATGACGTGGCCAAAATAAGGGATACTGTGAGCATCAAATATACATTTCTCAGGGTTGAATTTCACTCCTTCCATTCTGGCCCTCTCTAGCACGCATAAAAGGTTTCTATCATGCTCGTCATCTTTACCAGATGCTATTATGTCATCCACAATCACACCTAGACCTTCTAGATTGTTGAACGTTTCCTCCATTTTCTGTTGGAATATGTCCTGAGCACACACAATCCCAAAAGGCATTCTCATGTATTGATATCTTCCAAAGGGTGTATTGAAAGTTGTCATCAATGACGATGGTTCTGACAGTTTGAGCATCCAATACCCAGACTTGGCATCTAGCTTAGTAAACCTGTTGTGACCATGAAGCCGTGCAGCTATGTCTTCAAAAGTTGGCATGGGGTAATAGGGTTGTTGTATAGCATTATTTAGATCCCTTAGATCTAAACACAAACGCAGAGACCCATCTTGTTTTTCAACGTTGACAATTGAGTTTACCCACTCAGTAGGAGTTGTAACTTTCTGTATAATACCCTGTTTTTCCAGCTGTTCTAACTCGCTTTTTAGCTTGTCATGAAGGGCGAATGGTATACGTCTCACTGGATGTATAGTTGGCACAGCATCTGGCTTCAGATGTATGGTGCACTCACCGCGCAGTTCGCCTATGCCAGTGAAGACGTCAGCAAAGTCTTTTTTTACCTTCTGGATGAACAGTGTTTCATGATTTTGCTCAACAGTTCCTGCCACTTTCACAAGACCCATGTCGACGCATGCTTCATAGCCAAGTATTGGCATGGCTGTGGTTTTTACAACAAAGAATTCATATCTACCTGTGGTAGCCTTGTTGTATGTGCATGACAGCATACATATCCTGATTACTGGGATTCTCGTACCTCCGTATGCAACAAGAATCTGCTTGGTCTCTTTGAATTCAGGTCTAGGGACAATTTTCTGAAACAGATCTACTGGAATGACATTGGCTTCTGCTCCAGTATCGATTTTGAACTTAATCTTCGATTCCTGTTTGTTCACGATGATTTCTGCAGTCGGTTGGCTTCCTTTTATATTTCCAACGGATCCCACAAAGAGTGTATTGATGAATACTTGGTCGATCTGAGCTGCATTTCCACTTTCAACAGCATGCACTGGTTTGCTTCTGCAAACTCTGGCAAAGTGATTTGATCGTCCACAACTTGAACAAATTTTTCCTTTTGCTGGGCACCTGTGATTTGGATCATATTGCCCTCCACAGAAGTAGCACTGCTTAGGCTGTGAAGCATATGCTGACTGGTGTTGCTTCCTTTTATGTAGACTATCGATCTCCTGTTTGATCTTCACATCTTTTGAAACATCTGCCATTGTGCCTGGGTTGTCTCATGGGCTCTAGCGATTTCTATGGCTTTTGAAAGTACTAATGTACCACCTTCTGACAAAAGTTTCTCCCAAATTTTTGGTGATAAGATTCCACAAACAATTCTGTCTCTCACCATATCATTAATGGTTGTTACTGGGTAATCACAGTCCTTAACCAACACTCGTATGGCTGTTATATACTGTTCCACTGATTCATGCAAACTTTGGTCTCGTTTGTGAAACTTGTACCGGGCAAAGACTGGGTTGACAGATGGTGAAATATGTTCCTTGAACTTTTCTAGGTAGCAATCAATTTTATCTGTCTCTTCTGCCTGCAATGTCCAAGTACTGTATACATCTCGACCTTTTTCACCAAGTCACAGAAGTAGATATGCACACTGTTGCTTTTCAGTTTTTCCACTTAAAGGGCCTGTGAACATTAGCTGCACATGTTGTTCGAATTTTTTCCATGACTCATGACTGGCTGCTTCCCAGTCAAAACGAGGTGAAGGCGTAGAGTTGTCTATCTTGACTATTCTTCTGACACCATGTTGTATTCAATGAGAGACGTTTGATTGAATCAGTTTATTGAAGCCAACCGACCTGCAACACAAACAACAAGCATAAGCACACAGCAAGCAATACAATGAGAGCATTACAGGCAGCACAAACATATCATAACAAAGGTAAGCATACAACAGGTAGAAAATAGAAGCTGTCCAAAGTCATGCAAGAAAAGCTGTTGATGGATGCAAGAATCTTGGCCACCCATCTCAATTGAATAAACTACAGCTCCCAATGCCTGTGTACTGATGTTGAAGGGGTGAAGTCATAATAAATTTTAAGCTTTTGAATCCTGGCTCTTCTGTCTAGTTTGATGAATCCTCTAGGACAAGGGGGCATAGCAAAAAGCTGTCCCAGAAGAGGGCAGATTCCAGAGTCCACAAACACTACTTCTCCAATACAGTGGTTGCCCATTGGAACAATCTTCCTGATATTATTGTCACTGTCCCCTCCATTGATGCTTTTAAGATTGCCATTGACAAGAGTTGGACCATTAAACCATGGAAGACATAGTAGGATGTAATTGAGTCTATGGTTCCCCATCGTCACTTACCAGCAACTCTACAAGATTGTTCCTTATTTTGTTTGCTTAACAGTGTGATTTAAGGTAATGAATTATTAAAAAAAAAGTATTGAATTCTGAAATGTATTGTTTGATTTTATCTAGTTCAAATAGATAAAAAATAAAGAACAAGTTGTTACTTTAATGGCACAAAGTAGTGCAAGGGTAATGATACATATATCTGAAAAAAACATGAAAAGGTATATTGAGACATATGCTCATCTTTTAGCTGAAAAATTAATCAAGATTTTTTTTTTAAATTTACCTTGAGGGTGATTGTTGCTATCTGATTGATGTAATTGGCATATGCCAGATTGTCAATTAGAATCCAACCTATTTTCATTCCTTATTCAGTGGGTGTCAAAGAGAAAATGGTATACTGGAACAGGTTAAACAAGTGGAGGAAGAGTGCCTATCCTTGGAGAACACCAAAAGTTGTCCAGTTTTTGTCACAGAGGTCATTGGTTGTCAGTATTTTAGCTTTTAAGCTAGTTGTATATATTCCTATTGGTTCTGACAGCTTCGTCTGGGACTCTGTAGTGTCCTAGAATATGCTGCAAACCTTCCCTCCATCTAAAAAGGCTTCCTGCAAATCAATGAATAGTTGACATGGACCTCTATTTACCTTGATGTATCACTCCTTCATTTGACACAGAGTAAAAATGTGGTTGATTGCCGTGGTTGACGGCCAGCTTAACATTTGCCATTAGCAAAAAAAGGAATTGCTTCAATTTTACAGAGGAGGATCTTAGTGGCTTGCCTGGCTGATATGCTAATAATTTTGACACTGTTCAAGCCTTGGTTTGTTGATTGGGGCTATTATTGCCTTACATCATTCCCCTGGGACATAAGTGGAGCTGGTGGCTGGTATAATAACATGGTATGGGTCAACAACATCATCTGAGTCAATGTTCATTAGCCCTCCAATGACACCATCCTATCACAGAGCTTTGGATAAATCAGACATCAAATGAGAAGGTGAAACTCTAGTAGACTTAGATCATACAGAAGGTTTGACTGCCCTAGATTAAGATATTAACAAAATGAATACATTTCTGGTGGGCTTTGAGAGTTTGGGGTGCAAGTATACATAATACATATGAAAAATAATGATCACAAGACAAAGTTACTTTAACTAAGAATACAAAAAATAAATACAATATTTATTTTCCTTTTCATGGATTTTTCCAAACAATATGATAATCACTACAGTGTCAATTACATCCTAGCAAAATCACATCTGCCAGCAAGGTAAGGCCAGAGTCTATAAATTCTTATTATTACTATTAGGAGGGGTGGACCCACTATCAGTGGGTCAAGGCTCAGGCCTTCGAGGTCCATTGCCTCTCCACCCCAAAAACTAAGCTTTATTTATGGTTGGGGGGGGCAATGATGGGTTCAGTCTCCCCACCCTTACCATTTATCTTGCCAGCTGTCGGACTTCTCCTTGCCTTACTGTGTCCTCCAGCTTAACAATAACATTATGAAATATCTCAAGCTGGTGTCTAATCCTAGCTGGACATTCTTCTATCAGATGCCTTCTTGTTTCCACAGTAGCATCTTGCATTTTTGGCATAATGGGGTTCACCCCTCCCTATTCAGGATAGATGTTTCCCGAAATTTTCAATTGTTGTTGGTGCTTCTGTAACCATTCTCATCCTGGACCTTTTCAGTTATAGAAAATGTTTAGTCAGGATGGGGTTGAACCTATAGATTCTTACTAGAGTGGCTGTGTCAGCTTAGTTGATTGCTGAGTTCAAGTTTATCTGCCATTCAACATTAGGCTAATCTTTATAGACTCTGGCTTTGAATGAATGGAGAGTGGCTCACTTGACTGTCTTCTATTTCAACCCATTTCACAATGGCACGGCTCTCACAGTGAAAAGGCTCTGCTGCTACCTTTAGTGGGACGAGGGGAGCTGGAGTTTTTTGCTATGGCTTCTGGCATGGTGTGTGACCAAAGGGATAAATAACTCCTTCATTGCCCCAGAACCTAGCAGTTTTCAGGTCAATTGTATCACCATCCTTTTACCAATATATAAGGGTAGGTATTTGCAGAGGTTGTTGATATTTTTCACATGGAGTGTGTGTTGCAGACTGGAAATAAGTTCTGTAGCCCTTCCCAGAACACTATAAGGACTTGTTATCCATGTTGTACTCTGGGGATTCTACCACCACACAAAACTCCAAGTGAGCATAAACAAGGGGTTTATATGGCTTCTTAGCCACATATGGCTTTCTTGTGATGAAAGTAGGTTTTATAAGCCCAGGGACTTGGTTAGCTTTGGATGCTAGGGCTCATGTGTCCCTGATATTTCAGCTCATTATAAGTTATAACTCCAAGATCCTTCTCTTCAGTTACACTGTCAAGAAGATCACTTCTAATGTAGTAGCCATGGTGAGGGTTGCTCACTCAGAATACAAAATGTGCATCAATATTCGAATTTTCATCTGAAGACTTGTCTTCTTATTCACCCATTCTACCTCTTACACCTTATTGCATTCGCCATCTTTACTAGCAATCAAGCAATTACTGACCCTGGTACACAGTTTTGCATATTAAAGTAACACATAATCTACAGCATAGCCTGGATTGTAAAAGCTGTTACAACAGGTCCCTTAAACTTTTAAATATCTTGTAAGTTTAAGGTTTTTTTTCATGATTTGGTAGTTAAGGGTAAACACGATATGAAGGGTTGTTAGAATCTTGCAAATCGTATTTTCTATTGAATTCATGTTTTTTATATTTCTTAGTTTAAACAAGGATTAAATTAAAATGTAATGTAGAGGTTTTAATTATAGTTGTATTGAAATTTTTCATGTATAGTGGACCATGCAAAAAGTCGGGTAGGATGGTAGCAATGCTACTTGGACGTTTTCATGACCTAGTGAAATTTGTTGGCAGATTTGTCTGAAAATACCATTTTTACATGTTAAAAATACTTTTTGCTCAAAGAAAAGCTGTCAAAACACAAGTTGTGCTGCTAAAGTGTTCAAAGCTTTTTGAATTCTGGTACTGGCAGCTTTTGAACTTTTTCAGAATCTGTATAGGGCTTACTTGTTGTTCATGACAAACAGAAACATAAAAACCATGATCTTAACCAGGTCAAGTCTTTGCTTGGTTGCTTTTGAGCAGCACTATCAGAAGTTAGGAGGCTCCCTAAATAGACAAAGGAGTTAACATTTTTTACTGACCCCCTTTTATTGTCAGATGCACAGTTCCTGTAACAGGGTCTCTAGACACCTGCATAATCTTGGTTCTGGCTGTATTAATTACCATCCCAAAAATCCTTGGTTGCTGACACTAGTTCATCTGTATCAGCTTAGAGTGGATGGTTTTGGATGGTCTTGATGCCATCTACATTTGATAAGAT
>JAQQPU010004642.1:20058-35912 GCA_029168905.1 Artemia sp. Kazakhstan ARC1039
AAACTTTATTTTTTAAAACAATAAAAAACTTTAGCGTAAAGAGCGAGGCGTTGAGGAGGAGAAAGCCCCTTCCATATACGGAATAATTTCTGTTCGTTTTAAGTTTTAATGTCGCTCCTTACTGTCAGTTTAAAAAACTTGTTTTTTTTATTTAATTAACCTAAGAGCGAAAATTTGGTTGACATATCCTCTACCCTTTCTTAAACTGCACTGTTCTTCTCTTAGAACTTTGTTTACAGCATCTCTCAGTCTAAAAAGTATCATATTACTAAATAGTTTGCTACCCATATAGACCAGGCTAATGCCTTGATAATTAGCGCACTCACTTATCACCTGTCTTATCAATGGTTTAATTAGGGTTTTCCTAAAATCGCTAGGTACTTTCACTTTTTTTCAAAAATCTTATTAATAATCTTTAGTAACTTATTTCTAACCTCACAGCCACCATACAGAAGATGCTCATTTACCACACTATCAACATCTGTGGCCTTATTATTTTTTTTATCCTTTTAGTACTGTTGCTAATTCTTCCTCACAAAACCTATCTTCCTTCATATCTAAGGTGTCAGAAACTTTTTCATTTTCCACTATATCTTTTCCTGCAACTCTATCTTGGTTTAGTAGATTCTCAAAATGTTATGCACATTTTTCTTTAACTCTTTCCTTATTACTAATTGTGGCCCCGTTCCTATCTTTAATTGCCACATTCTGAGTTGACTGCACCCTCTCAATTTATTAACATGCCAGTACAATATAATCACTGTTATTAATTTTAAAAAATCCACAAAGAAAGTTTTTCAAGGAAAAGTAAAAAACTCCATTAAACCAAAAATGAGCAAAAATAGAATCAAATAATCTGCCAAAGATAAAACCACCACAAATCAGCATCAATAATGAAATGAAACCCAAAACGAACATAAATTACAATAAATAACCGAGTCAAACTCAAAACGAGCATAAATTAACCTGATTAGGGCTCACAACCCCTGTGCCTTCTCAAGGCCTGAACATAATTTGCACTTTACTGAAAAAAATACAGATGAATGTGCATCGTCAGTTTAGTATACATATGCTCATATTTATTCTTTAAAATTTTAATAATTTTTTAAAATGTGAATATTAATTTATATAGTATTAATTTAATTCAAAAATCGTGAACGAAAATTTAGAAAATTTAATTTTTTAATTTAGTTTAAAAATTAAATAATTTTTAATAAAAGTGAAAACATTTAAAAAAAATTCAGTGAAGTGCAAATTACATGTTTTTCAAAACATTTTTTGATCTAGTTCAACTTTCCTTGAAAAACTCACCTTAATACCCTTCGTATTTTGGGAAAGTAGTAGTCAAACATGCATACCTTTTCTCAATAACATAAACTATATGTAAACAATGAGCAAATTGCCTAACTTACAGCCCTTGCCCTAAGGCCTGGGAGCAGAGGGGTTGACTTCCCCAAACGCATAATTGTTGAACCTTTCAATAATGCTGAAAAAACTGCATGCCTCAAAACTTTGGTTGGATGTTAGTTTTGGGAAATGATGGGCGAGGGGGGGGGGGCTGGTTGATCACTTTTGACTTTTAAAAAGGGCACTATAATTTTCAAATTCAAATCAAATGAGCAAATCTGAAGTTTATACAATAAGCCATTTCATAAAAACCTTATATGCCCCCAGGATATAACTTATCATCCTTGTCCAGGGCTCTGGGGGATTGTGTCAACCCTTGAGTCATTGTTATATGTTCTTTGGACTATTTTTTTTCAGAATTGATATCTCACAATTCAATCAGATGCGTTTCATGAAAGAGGGGCAATTGGGGGGGGGGGGGGGAGTGGCTAGTTGACCTCAGTCACTTTTGACTCTCAAATGGGAATTAGAACTTCCAATTTTCAAACAAATGAGCCACCTCTAAAGTTTATACAACCAGCTTTTCCATGAAAACCTTAAATGCCCCTGTAGCATAACTTACAACCCTTGCCCCCAGGCTCTGGTGGTTTGTAACAACCCAAAAAGCCTTGTTATATGATCTTTGGACCATGTTGAATAAAATGGCTATCTCAAAATATCTATTGTCTACATTTCGGGAAAGACGACGTTTGGGGGGGGGGGGTATCTGCCCTCTGATCACTTTGACTCTTAAAAAGAGCACTAAAACTTCTGATTACCTTTCCAGTGAGGCCTCTCTGAAGTATATAACCACCTTTTCTATAAAAACCTTATATGCCCCCAGGGCATTACTTACAGACCGTGCCCTGAGGGTTGTGGGTGGTTGTCATCCTCAAAGACTAAAGACTTAATGTCTTTTACCTTTGTTAGTATTTATGTCTTTTACCTATTGCTCTCAAATCACTTTTGACTCTTAAAAAGGGAACTATAACTTCCAATTTTCAGCCAAATGAGACTCCTCTAAAGTTTATATAACCATCCCTTCCATAAAAACCTTAAATGCCCCAGGGCATAACTTCCAACCCTTGCCATGAGGGCTGTGGAGTGGTTGTCATCCTCAAAGACATAATGCCCGGACCCTTCAACTGCGCTGAATAAAATTGCTATCTCAAAATTTTGATTGGATATGTTGGGGGAAGTGATGGGTGTAAAGGGGGGGGGGCTGATTGCTTTCAAATCACTTTTGACTCTTAGAAGGGGCATTATAACTTCTCATTTCAAATCAAATGAGCCTAAGCTGAAGTTTATACAAACAGCCATTCCTTAAAAACCCTATATACCCCCAAGTCATAACTTGCAACCCTGTCCCCAGGGCTCTGGGGGTTGTGTCAATCCTAGAGGCATTGTTATATGTTCTTTGGACTATTTTGAACAAATTGGCTATCTTACAATTTCAACCAGAAACGTTTGGTGAAAAGAAGGGTAGCCGGGGGAGGAGGGGCTAGTTGCCCTCCATTGCTTTCGACTCTTAAAAGGGAATTATATCTTCAATTTTTCAACCAACCCTTGCCCCTAGGCTCTGGGGGTTTGTTTTAACCCCAAAAGCCTTATTGTATGATCTTTGACTATTTTGAATAAAATTGCTATCTTAAAATTTCAATTGGATGCATTTCGGGACATTGCGACGTGTGAGGGGGGGGAGGGGTTAGCCGCCATCCAATCACTCTGAATCTTAAAAAGGGCACTAGAACTTCTGATTACCATTCCAATGAGCCCCCTCCGAAGTTTATATGACCACGTTTTCTGTAAAAAAAAAAAAACTTATATGCCCTCAGGGCATAACTTACAACCCTTGCCTTGAGGGCTGGGAGGAGTTGTCATCCTTAAAGACATAATTTCCGGACCTTTCAACTGTGTTGAACAATATGGCTATCTCAAACTTTTTATTGGATTTGTTTGGGGAAATAGTGGGCGTGGGAAGTACTGTTCCAAAATTTCAGCTTTAAATTAACGATAAACACTGCTAGATGGTGATCTTTATTTTTAACATCAATATCCGCACTCCTATATACCCTAATATTTTGTATTGATCCTGCCAGTCTTTGGTTTACAATAACATAGTCAATAAGGTTTATTGTCTTACCACCATGTGAATGCTACGTTAACTTATGGGCGATTTAGTGACCAAATACAAACAGCTAGATTGTTGTACCTACAAAATTGCAGCAGTCTCTAGCCATTACTGTTTTCTTTTCCCACGCCAAATTTACCTAGGCTAGGATACCATCTATCCCTATTTCTACTGACCTGGGTGTTGAGGTTCTTTATTGTAATTGGAGCTGTTTTTGTAATGAATATCTGACTGTTAAAGTGGCCCACAAAACAACTCCCATTGTTTCTATTGTGTACCACTCACTAATACAAACAGGGACAGGACTTAACTCGCGCCACATCCGAAATTGATCTGAAAGACCAAAAGTTGTATTAGTTTTTTCCTTAGTATTGAGTAAACATAAAGATTATAAATAAGGGACATACTCTGTTTAATTTTTAATGTTCTCATTAATAGGGCTGTTATCTGGTAAAAAATGGTGATCCTACCCTGACTTGGAATAAATGAAGCTGATGCGAGAGCAGATGTGTATATAGGGATGGATTCTTCAGCCAGGCTCCCTCCCCCTAGCATTCCAAAAATTTATTGATTTTCTCAGTTTTCTTTGTTTCTGTAGAATTTGCATGTTTTTTAGATTTTTTTTCCTATTCCCCCTCTTCTCCCCCAAAAAGTTTAACTCCTGTGCACATACCTTTATTAAAGCTTTTTCATTATTTTTTTGTGTATTACTTATTAAAATTAATCAATCAATTTATTCACTGCGCCTTAATATTATAAAAATAGCAGTGGCATTGTCAACATCAATTTAAACCATTGGCAAAAAAAAGAATTGGCATTATCAGTATCAAATTAAAGCACTAACAATAATTAACTATGTTCCATTATTAAATGAGTCGATAAAATATGGTACAAGTGAAGATAAGTTGCGCTGACTTGTATTCGGTGCTGGTTGTTTCAGGACAACTTTAACAGCAGCTTTCCTCCTTGTCGCAGGACCGTCAATTCTTGGCTCTAAGAAATCCGGTAAGATGCTTCTATGCCATTGTGAAAGAAGCCATTGGCTGCCGAACTTCATGACTGATTCCTGTCTGCGTCGGAATAGGGTTCTGAGACCGAGCCTCTGGAGACTCTCCTCGTATGAACTGTAGGCTTGGCCGAGGATGATGCGGCAAGCCCGTTTCTGCATCTTCTCTATTTGCTTGTCCTGTTCTATTGTTAAGCCGAACCTCATGACTGCTTCCTGTCTGCGTAGGAATAGGGTTTTGAGACCGAGCCTCTGGAGACTCTCCTGGTATGAACTGTAGACTTGGCCGAGGTCGGCCAGCCCGTTTCTGCTTCTTTTCTATTTGCGTCTCCTGTTCTTTTGTAAGCCCGGATGCCAGACTTGACAACTGTATTCCAGGGCGGGTAAGATGCATGTTTTTAGGATGTTTGTAAGGGCCAGGGTGGTAAAACCAAAGCGTTTCAGGTTCAAAAATTAATAAATTAATTTTTACTAAAACTTTATTTATAATTTTTGATTATTTCGTTTTTAAATGTTTTTAATTATTTTCTTTTTTTTAAGTTAAATTTTTAATTATTTCGTTTTTCTTTTAAGGTAAGCTTCTTGAGCAAAAAAAAGAGGATGGGCTCTGAAGTCAAAGAAGAAAACCAAATTCCTGAGATTCTTGGAATGTTAAATTCAGATTTTTCTGAAGTGGTGAACTATGTTGAAGAAAAAATTGATATTATAATTAATGAATCAACAAATATACTGGCTAGAACTAATCAAGAAGAATGTAGAGTAGAAAAGTTGGAAGTTGTTGCACCAAACCAGAATGAAGTTACAAAGTTCCTATCTCATGTAACAGATAGTGCCAAATCTGACAGCATTACAGAGCAAAATACAAACTCTTTAAGAGAAGGGGAGGTCACCTTATCAGAAGTCGCTCCACAAGATAATCCTTTGCTGAAGTTGATCAGTTTGATGGAATCAGAGTTAGATGATGATATTAAATCAATTGAAGATGATCTTCAAAAAGTTTCCTGTTATGCAAAGTTGGACAATATTGTAGAAAAGATGAAATCAGACGCCCCTTTTAGTCAGTGTGAAAAAGAAATGCCTGCAGGAGTTTTATCCAATGCTAATATGATGGATGATATTTACATGTTTTTAAAAGCTGCAGCTTCAAGTGATAAGTTGATTAATGCAAGTGAGGAACAAGTAAATACCATAAACAGGTAAAGAATATTGAAGGATAGGAAAAAAGATTTTTTCCCATTTAAAGTTTTTGAAATAGTTTGAAAACCTAAGATTGCTAAAGTATCTAATGTTAGAAGAGTTCTAAGGTACACAACAAAAAGATAGTATTTCGAAATAGCACTTAGCTTCCTTGACAAAAATTATTCACAAAAAAGAAAATTTTACTATGTGAATTTCCAGCTGATGTTTCTGATTTTTGACAACAGGGTTTCAAATTTCCCTGTTGTCTTCCTAGAAATAAATGAAAGCTCGAAGAAAAAATACTGGAAATTTCAACCACATATACAGTGATCAAAATATCCAGCATGTTTTTGATTGTTTTTTCATTGCCTAATAAAAAGATTTATTCCTTTTTTAATTGTTATTTATCATCATGGAAAGGCAGCGTGGTCTTCAAAATTACCCTCTTCCTTGAAAGTTTCTAAAAAATTATTTTGAATACCTATTAAAAGATTACCAATGTCACGTTTTTACTGAAGCATAAATTGGAAACTACTATTTACTTTAAATATAGTGCAGGCCAGAGAAACGAATTTTTTGAAACCCATTTTTAAGTAAGAACTAACAAATTATTCACCCATGTGAACATTTTTTTTTTTTCAATCAGAAGACACAAAATCTGGCTGCCAAAATGACAAATGACTCATGTCAGAGCCTAAAGATCACAGATGCGTGTTTATTTGTTTTTTTTCCAGGGGCGATCGTATCGACCCAGTGGTCCTAGAATATCGGGAGGGGACTCATTCAGACGGAAGTTAAAAGTTCTAGTGCCCTCTTTAAGTGACCAACACATTGGAGGGCAACTAGACCCCCTCCTCGCCTCTTTTTTCACAAAATCGTCCGATCAAAATTTTGAAATAGCGACTTTGTTCATCATAGTAGAAAGTCCCAATAACTATGCTTTTAGGTATAATGCCCCCCTCCACAGTCCCAGGAGAAAGATCTTTAAGTTATAAAATTTGCCCTTTATTTACGCACAGTATTTCTTATTAGGATGTATCCATACATTTTCGGATGGGGGGGGGGAGAAGTTTCCTGGGAGTGAACTTGCCAGGGGAAATTATAAACTAGGGGAGTTTCCCAGAATTCTTATACAAGATTCGTTTTATGTCTTGCTTTCTCTATTCCGTCTCAATTTTACGCGCGGAGTGGTTAAGAGTAATTGTCCGGGGTAAATTCTCACCGGGATTGAATTGCGGATGTTTCTGTGGGGAGGGGGTTTCTCCGTGGAGATGGGGCCAGATTTCCTGGTATTATTTAAAAACGATCAGAAATTATATAAAAAAAAGTTTTTTTCAACTGAAAGTAAGGAGCAACATTAGAACTGAAAATGAACAGAAATTATTACGTATATAAACGGGTTCGCCTACTCCTCAACACCTCGCTCTTTACGCTAAAGTTTGAATCTTGTCCCAATTCTTTAAGAATGACTCCTGAAACACAACGGCCGTTTAATTAGAAGAATAAGACTTTTATAAGTACTAAAAAACTTTAGTGTAAAGAGTGACGTGGTGAGGAGGGGGCAACCCCCTTTATATATGTAATAATTTACTTTCAGTTGAAAAAACTTGTTTTTTTATTTAAAAATATAATACTTCAAACTTAAAAAATGAACAGAAATTTTTGCTAATGAAACACAAAATGAACAGGAATTGAAAATTAGTAATCATATCAAATGTAAAGATAACAGATACTATTATAGATGAATAAATGAATCCTAAATCGAACAGGATTTAGAGTGAGTAATCAAGTCAAACTTAAAATTAAAAGGAGTAGGACTACCACCCCCTTCTAAAGGCTAGCCTGCAACAAACCTTCTAAAGGCTAGAGGGCCATTTTACTTTTCGAAAACGAGCTTGTATTTTGAGCAGTGCGTTTTTTGCCATAAAATCAGTGACAACACAGGGAGAAAAAAATATTGAACGGCTAATCAAGGTTAACAAATAAGAGTGATGCTACCCACTTTCAATCCCTCTAAATGCCTCGAGTATCTTTACGTATTATTGAAAATATGTATTTTGAACATTGTGCTTTTTATTTTTCAAATGATCAACAGCAAAATCACCCATGATAACGGAGATTACCTGAAAAAAATGCTGACTGATTATTTAATAAATAATTATATTAATTCCTGGACGTTTGATCAATTTAGATTTTTTAATGTTGTAAAAGAGATTATGTATTTACTAAATGATATAAAAGAGAAAGTTTAAAAAGTATATTTTGTTTTCAGTAAAGTGTAAATGATGCAAATGATATATTATTATAAATAAATAATAATAATAATAATTAAGTCCTAAATGTTATTTATTGGATATTTGATCGATTTATGCAGAGGATCAGTATTGTGGTAACTTAACCAGGTTTTTCTTTCCCGAATTTCACATCCTCTGGCTCGTAGCCTTTAGAATTCTTAGGGAGTGGTAGTCCTTTTCCTTGCTTGTTCAGTTCTTTTGCTTGTTCAGTTCCTTGCTTGCTCAGTTCCTTGCTTGTTCAGTTCTTGCTTGTTCAATTTCAGTTCTTTTAAATTGTGCTTGATTGTCAATTTTAATTTCTCTTCGTTCTAGGATTCACTTATTCATCTAAAACAGAATCCGTTAATCTTTATGTTTGATCTGATTATCTACTATAATTTCTGTTTTTAAGTTAGAAAAATAATGTGACTTTTAAATGAGTTAGAATTATCATTTCTGCTTATCTAAGATCTGCTCATCTAATCATATACTCACCTGCTCATTTTTCTTTAAAAGAATTCTTTTCCTGAAAACATATTTTTAAAATGGCAATAATTTATGCTCGTTTTTAATTGTCATAGTTTTATTATTACTCAATATTAAGAATATTTGTAAAAGTTTTTTCAGTTTTTCTGATTAAGAATGTGAATGTCAGATTTAAATTTAAATATTGAATAAAGTTTGAATATTCAGTCATAATTTTTCTGCCAACTGTAGCTCTGTCCAATAAAATTTTAGTAAATTTACTATAAAATTTTATGTGGATGGAGTTGGACTCTTATTTATATAAATTGAGAATCTGATTAATTTTTGTCTTCTATAGGGTTGATGCCATTCTGACCCCCATCCTGCAGCTACCGCTTGAATATACACATATCTTAATCCACCATTTTATTAAGTCTTTTTATGGTGTATTTTATGTTACTATTTGCTTGCTTAAGTAAATCTATGTCATGGTTATTCACTAAAAATAATTCTGTTTTGTTTCATTAGAAAAGAAGACAGGATGTCAAAAATCAATACAACCAAATTTGCTACTTTAATTTTTGTCTTGATTGACACTCTTGTTGTCCTGAAATTTCATTTTAGGGGTCTACATGGCCTGAAATTTGAAGCAGATTGGTATAAAAAATAGAATTTTTGCTCTAAGAATCAGTATTGCCAAATTTTCCAAATTTACTGTATTTTAAAATATCCGTGATTCAGTCTACTTACCCTGAAAGTTTTTCGCCAATTGGAAAATAGCAATGTTTGACCCATTTTCAGGTGTCACAAATCAATTCAATCTTCTTTTTCTTCAGAGTATTTGTTTTCCTTGTAAGTTTGTTTGGCCTAGTATATGTGCGAGGACAGCAGCTAGCTGATCCAAGACCAAGAAATGTTGGCCCAATTTGGGTGTCAAAAATCAAAACAATAAATTTTTCCATAGCCCTTGTCTTCAATGTGGTCCCTTTGTGTCTATCTATATGCTCTGTTGGACTTCTATTAGAAAAGGGCTACAATCTAGTCATGCACACGCGTCAGAAGGCCTAGTTGGATCTCAATAAAATTTGATGAGGATTAGAAGCTACGATTCTTCTTGCGCCTTTGCGAGGCTTTACTCTGATAGGCATAGTTGTATGTGTTGCTCCACAGCAGTGGCCCAGCAGTTTTTCATGAGATCTTGGCATTGAGGGCTAGTTTTCTTTACTTTCATACATTTATTGTGCGCTATTGTGGATTATTAGTGTTAAAAGCTATATTTGTTGGCTCAGTTTCAGGTGTCACACTGGTTTCAAATTTGGGTTCTGTTCTATTAGCTGGAAGCCACGCACGGTAGATGATAAAAGAAACAAGTCAAACAGGTTGTTTCAACGGAGAATTTGATTGCAAACAGTGGTTTCTCACTGCGTTTACAATAGTTAAACTTCAGTTTTTTTGGGTTTAGGGGAAAAAAGGTACCTAGGTTAGGTTAGGCTACGAATTTATTATATGCTATGCTTTACCCCCATCCCCTAATGTGCAAATATATAGCCAAAATTTGTTTCTAAACTTTTATATTTTCATCCTATTTTGTTTTATTTCATTAGCATTAACCAATCTTAAATTCTTGCGTGGCTTCCAGCTAATAGAACAGTATCCAGATGTGTTTTTGACGTAGGGGTCCATCTGACCAAGAAACCAATGAAAGTCATTTTCAAGCTGATTGGAGAGACGAAGTTCAATGCCCTGTTTTTGTATGTGTCAACCCCTTTTGTCTATTGGTACAGAACAGTTCAAAACATTCAAAGCCAAGTCAATGGACAGAGCAAAAGTATCACGAGTCCTACCATTTTTGGGTGAAACTTTCTCTCTGCATAAGGGTTACCTTGATCCATAGCTTCTGGATAGAAAAAAAAATGTTGGTCCTTCTTCTGACAAAGAACTATTTAGAGGACAAAATGTGTGGACAAAAACTATTTAGAGGACAAAATTTGGATCTGGTCCTCCCCGGTCATCTTGGGATGTTATAGATAGTCAATTTGATAACCTGAGTTAATACACTGTCTTTTTGTTTACCTCACTACTTTACCGTAAATAGATTCAAAGTTCCCCTGGGGCTAAAAGTCGCAAAAGTTTAAGGTGGATTTCAGACACATTTTGTCCCCTGCCCCTCCCCGACATTCTGCCCTATAAACACAAAATATAAAGTCCTCTTGCCTCCTCCCCCCTCCTCAAACGCTCAAAAATTTTAGGCTTGATCTTTACTTGTTGTTCGTAAGATGTTGCGGATACGCCAGTTTGTTCAACTCAATCCCCCAAGCTATTCCTGAGATAATGCAGGTATTATATTTTGATAACTATTTAGATAAGAATTCTTTTTGTTGCATGTTGCTTCATCTCTGGAGATACATCAGGAGTGGACCTAGAACAAAATCTTTAGGGGGGGGGCAATGTGACAAGGGTGCTAATAAGCAAAATCTTGGGGGCAATGTGGCAAGGGTGCCAATAATTGACAATTTATTAAAAAAAAAGAGTGAAAATAGAAAAAAAACAGGGAATGAGGGTGCCAGAAAAAATCTAGAAGGGGGCCGAGGTTCCCCCGCCCCCCTGGATCTGCCAGTGGGATATTTTGTAGTCCAACTGGGCTGATTATGCCAAAATTCTAAACAGATTGGAGACCAACATCTTTAGAACATATCTCTCTGCCCCCTCCTCCAAGTAAAGATTTGAGGTCCAGTTGCCCCCACCCAAACAATCCCCAAAAGTTCAAACTTGATCCCCAAAGCCGCTCCCAGGATAATGGAGGTGCGCCCTTTTGATCAGTTGGCAACGCATAGTGTTTTTCTTTTAATTATTTTGCCACTTAACTGTGAGTAGATAATAGGTCCTATTGGGGCTTATATTAAATATACCTATTTGGATCAGAGGGGAAAAAATTGGCCCCTCTTCTTAAGTCAAAATTTGAGGTCTACTTGGTACACTAAATACTTCCTGGGAGTTTCAGTCTGATGTTCCAAGCCGTCCCCGAGGTTTAGCAGATCGCCATTTTGGTAACGTGGCAATTCATGGTGTCTTTTGGTTTACCTTGCTCCTTAGTTAGGTATAGATTTTAAGTTATATAGGACTCATAGGAGCTCCTGACTAATATTCAAACATGACAGTTTGTTCTACTAAAACCTTATTGTGGACAATGGGTAACTTACATAATTTAAGGCCACTGCCTCAAGGGTTGTAGGTGTATATTGATCCTGGTAACTTGCTTATTAGTTCTTTTTCATGTTTCTGAAACAAAATGGTTATCTTAAAATTTTGATACAATATTATGGGGACTACAGGGGGATCTTGTGGCATAAAAGGGCACAATCTTTATTGACTTGCTTATGTTAGCTTAAAGCTTTGTTGTCAATAAACATATTCTATTACTTTTCTATGTAACGGCTAATGCCCTAGTTATGGTTTTACACTTCCAGGAATCGATTCGACGTCTTTGGTCGATTGGGCGTGGGATTCGATTCAAACTTTTTAAGTTCTTTAATGAACAAATATTGTCATGACCCAACCTGGTTAGTATTTACATTCATTATTTATTGTGTTTGTGCCCAATTGGGCTTCTGTGAGGAAGAGCTACATTCATGAAAGGAAGGGCTACATCCACATACGTGAGAAGAGCTAATTAAGTCTCGGTGAAATCTAATAAAGATTAAAAGCTAGGGTTCTTGTTGCGCCTTTGGAGGGTGATAGACATAGTCGTATGTGTTGCAGCCCTGTGGACCCATGACAGTGGTCCACAGGGCTGAGGAGTTGGTTATAAGTTATAGCCGTCTTTAACTTTGACTCCAGACATTTTCATTATACCAACTCCACAGCCCTCTTTTAAAACTTTATTTAACTAGATTTTATAACCGACGCCAGACATTTTTTAATATAGCGACTCCACAGCCCTGTTTCAAACCTTTACTTGACTAGTTTTTGTAACTTATAACCGACTCTTAACTCCGACGCCAGACATTTTTCAATATACCGACTCCATTCAGCCAAAATTTATTAAAAATTCGACTCAACAGGTCTGGCTGTCCAGCAGTTTTTTATGGGGCGTAGACGTTTAATTCTTTGTACCTCGAAACATTTATTTTGCGCTATTGTTGATTATTGAAGTTAAAATCGAGCTGAGTTTTATTGAATAAAGATTTTATCATGCTTATATTATTCATAATATCCTGCTTTTTTTTAGATTAATTGAGGATGACCCATTTGTATTTTTTGACCGCCTACAAAGTATGCTATTTGAGCTTGGGATTGAACAACGAGTTAAAATTCTAAATGCAGTACAACCCGGCGAAGAGTTTGTGACGCGTAAGTATTTTTTATGTATTTATTGTCTCTTTTGTTTCTATTTATTTTTTGTTTTCGTAATGAAGAATATTTCCTAAAAATAAGAAGACTCAGTAATGATAAGCATGATATACTTACTCGAACGCTAATAACTCCGAAACAAAGCCAAGCCCTGAAAGCTCTAATTTTTATTAGTGCTTCAGTATCTAAAGGGTCTCGGCCAGTACACGCGGTAGAACTTACTTCGTAAATACAGAAATAGAAATTTTATTTCACCTTTGTTAGGGCTTTGGTACTTTATAAACTACAGAGATCTGCTTTGTTCTGTTTATTTCTGAACCCTCGACATAAAAGAGTGACAAATTTATCAGACGACAAGTTTGACCACGGGAAACATCTTTGACTAGAGGAGAAAAATGATCACAAGAAAAGGATCCAAGCTGACATGATCCTTCAGAAGTGCAGTTTTGGAGCTATGGCGGTTTTGCTTTGCTTCCTGTTTTTAAAATAGTAAAGAGTAATAAGATGTTTATGTCGGTTTTCGTTTTGTTTAAATATAGGAGACAATAAGTCCCCTAAATTTTGAAAAACTCCTTTTTTGGTATCTTCATTGAAAAATAGATAAAATTCCATCATCACCTCCTCCGCCCCCCCCCCGCCCGTCAGGTCTCGAAAAACACCCTATTTTATATCTTCATTTAAAAAAAAATCTTTCCTCTCTGTCTCTATCTTTCTTTCTTTCTCTCTCTCTCTCTCTCTCTCCCTCTCTCTCTCTCTCTCTCTCTCTTTCTCTCTCTCTCTCTTTCTCTCTCTCTCTCTCTCTCTCGCTCTCGCTCTTTTTCCACGGTTCTTTTTACCACATACACAGATTAGACCCTTAAAAGCCTTTCCTAGAAGAGAGAAGTCTTTGTTTTAAAAGATTCCACAATTTATTACATTTTGACTGTCAAAACGTGGAAGATAATCCTCTTTTTTCCACTTCCTGCAAATGTACAAAATAATCTGACTTATGATTTATCTTAAAGGGTTACTCAGAAGCTTCTATCACATGATGACATTTGGGGAGAAACTAAAGCCACACATTAGGTCACTTGAATCAAAGTTTATGCGTGAGATTGACACTAGCTGGGACTTGGTTCCTAAGTATTTCTTCTTCAAGTGTATCTACTCTGAAGTTCGGATACGAGTCCTAATTATGCCAAGCATAACAGATGTAAGTATTAATATAGTTATTAATGTATTAATAACTATATAGTTTATATAATTACACATGTGCTGACCCTGTAAGGGGGGAGGGAGAATTGTTTCTAATTAAAAAAACAGAAAACAAATTAATTGAGTAACTAGAAAATCTAATGGTTCTTGCATCCTTAAATTGGTGGAATTTTATTATTAGTCTGTGTAATCTTGAAACTAAATTATTTACATGGCTATAAATTTTATTTTCATTTTTTTCTTTGATGCAAAGTTGGAACAACAAAATATCAAAAAGAAATCCCTCAAATCTTATAAAAAAAACGTAATGAAAGTTTTTTTTAGATATGACATATCAATTTTTATCGAGTTCAAAATATTCCCTAAAAGAATAATTGCAGCAGCCAGTTTGTGATCTGCCAAATAACTAACTGTTCTGGATGTAAGAGAGGTTAGCTGCTGTCTCAAGCTAATGTAAATACTACTGGAGGTCAGTTTTTATAGGCGCATTTGTTTGTTTAAGAGCCCTTTAAAAAGCTTCAAAATTAACCTCAGTTATTTTACGGTGACTCACAAATTAAGAAACTTGTGACTTGTCAGTGGATTTCAACTGTTTTGCATTGAAGAGAGGTTAGCTGCTGTCCCAAGCTAGTGTGAATACTACTGGAGGTCAATTTTTATAGGCGCATTTGTTTGTTTAAGAGCCCTTTAAAAAGCTTCAAAATTAACCTCAGTTATTTTACGGTGACTCACAAATTAAGAAAACTTGTGATTTGTCAGTGCATTTCAACTGTTTTGCATTTAAGAGAGGTTAGCTGCTGTCCCAAGCTAGTGTGAATACTACTGGAGGTCAATTTTTAGTCACATTTGTGTGTTAGAGAGCCCTTTAAAAGGCTTCAAAATTAACCACATGTATTTTACGGTGACTCACAAATTAAGCAACTTGTTATTCGTCAGTGCATTTCAACTGTTTTGCATTCAAGAGAGGTTAGTAATCACATTTTTTTTTTGTTTGAGAGTCCTTTAAAAATCTCCAAAAGTAAATGCAATTGTTTTCACAGTGACTCACAAATCAACCAATTTTTGATTGGCCAAAGGGATTCATCTGTTTTACATTCAAGATAGTTTATCTCCTCTCTCAGGCTAGTGTGAATACTATGTGAGGCCAATTTTATAATCACATTTTTGTGTTTGACAACTATTCAAAAAGCTTCTATCTACCCAAGCCCTCGACATCAGGGTAGAAATATTTTTTCCTCGACGGTTGGCTGGTTCAGTCAGTTGATCGTCCACGATGACTTGATATGGAGCAGAATAGTTGATGACAATCACTTTAGTCTTGGAGCTGTTTATGGTAAACCCAATGCGCTTTGAAGTCTTGGAGACATAGTCAATGTGACCAACCTGGCGCTAGGTGTTTTTAATTTCCATTTTCCCATGTTCAGTCGCCAAAATCCAAGTCTTACGCTCTCCAACTGTAAAAATCATTTACTGTATATCAGGAAGGACCTCCATCTTGCCGTTTTCAGTAGTACAAAAAAAATGCAACTGCAAACTAACCTTTCGAAGTGCCCAAAAAATGAAAAAAAAAACACTAGAAACATGAACAAAAAAGAGCCACCTTATAAGCAGAAAGTAAGGATGTGATCTGATCTCAAACCATAAAAAATATTAATGTTCTGAACATTTAAAATTGGATTGCATGGTAGCTGATTGCTTGTTGTTTGTTCTGTTTTTGATGAAGCAGACTAATTGGTCACTTATAATGAGAAGTACTGTCTTATGTCTTATGAGTAAGGGCGTATCCAGGATTTTCGTTCGGGGGGGGGGGGGGGGCTAAAAAAAATTTTTTTTATAAAACATCAAAATTAGTTTAAATGCATTTTGCTAT
>JAQQPU010004642.1:36012-48749 GCA_029168905.1 Artemia sp. Kazakhstan ARC1039
GGCTACAACATTTTTTTTACAAAAGGCATCAAAATTAGTTTAAATGCATTTTGCTATTTTTTGTGGGTCAAAAGAAAAAAATTGAGGAGGGGGGGGGGGGGTCGAACCTGATACCCCCCCCCCACCTCCGATACGGCCTTGGTTAGGAATCTCTTTTAGTTAGATTATAATGAATAGGGCTTATAGAAATATCCCCAGGATCTCTGTTTTAAGCAAGTTCTTTGTGTATATATTATTTCATTTCAATTGTTTCCTCTGAAAGAATCTATCATAATTTATCATTGCGCTTTGTGTGGGCTTATTGCTGCCTACTCTTCCTTGAGGAATCCCTAGGTGTCTTTGGAAGAGCCCTGAGGAACATCAGTTACCAAATTCATGTCTAGACATTGATAGAGAAAGTCAGTCTTTCCAGCTGACGAAAAGATTAAAAGAATACAGTTTTGGTGTTTATGACAAGTTGGCTGTTGCCAGTCTATGTTCTTTTTTTCGTTTACTGTAGCCTATATATTTCACGTTATGTGCAAAATTCAATCAATCAATAAAATCGTTTTATTCTGAAGAACCACTTTCATGGCCCTTGTCAAATTGCGGTTTGCGTCATCTATACAAATCATCAGTCAATATAGCATATTAGCTTATCCAAGGTGCGTTGCTGTGATCTTAAAAGGAAAAAATTCAAGACCCCCCCCCCCTCACCCTGAATATTCACCCGCGGAAAACTCCCACTCTGCGAAAAATTTCCTCTTGAAAAATTCTCCCCCATAGAAAATACCTACTGAAAAATTTCCTTCCCTGCATAAAATTCCCCCTTTGGAAAAATCCTCTCGGAGAATCCCCTGCGCATTAATAATGATGGCATTTTTTAATTTTAAAAGTATTCGAAAAAAAAGTCTATGATAATTAACTTCCACTTTACCTCCTTAATACCATCTATTCCAAGTATTTGCATTCAGGGGTCTCTTATTACAGTTAGCCGCGAAAAGCATTCGAAAGATTAAGAGGGCTTTGGGGGGAGGGGATTTTTTTTACCTAAAACCTTGTTGAATAGTGTAGTAATGCATACAGGACACAGACATACGTTCAACACGGGGCAAACATTCTTTCATACCGCACATGTTTCGCATGCATTTTTTCAGCTCCAGGACTGGCCCGCGACAACCTTGAAGGTCGTTTGGGGATTAAATTCGAGGGAAGGATACAGGGCCGTATCGAGGATTTTTGTTCGGGGAGGGGTGGAGTACGAAAAGAACTATAAAACCGCATCAAAATGGGTTTTTATTCATTTTTATTACGTTTTTACGAGTTGGACAAACAGTTCGTGGGGGGACAAACCCCTCCACTGAATACGGCCTTGAAAGGAAATAATTTTTTTAGAAAAAGTTTTAATTAAAAATGTGTAATTTTTAAATTTAACTAAAATATCCATACTGAGATTGAGCCTTGTGGGCACTAGTGAAACGAAATCAAATATAACTAATAATTCATTATATAGAATTTCCAGGCCGCGGGAAATAACAGCAAGAGTACCTTCTTGATTTTTTTTTTTTTTCAATGAGGTAGATTGTTCCAAAGTTGAACCAAAATGCCATCCCGGGGCAGCATACTTACTTAGATATAAAATACTCCCTAAGATATAGGATAACAAACAAGAATAAATTTTTTTTTGAAGTTTTAAAGAAGCTGCTAGCTTTGGGCTATAATGAGAGAAAGCATTGAACAGAGGGGGACGGAGGCGGAGCGTGTGTAGATGTGTTGGCCTCAGCCGGCTTGGCGCTGCAGTGCTATTTTAGCAGTAGTAGTAGTAGTAGTAGTAGTGTTAGCTTTGGTAATCAGTAGATCTCCCACCCCCGCTATTGACTGATTGATATCCTCTTGAATAATTTCAGATTTGCAAGCAAGAAAATCGAACAGAATTCTCCCATGAGCTTTATAAGCTAAATAATATTATGTTAGATGTGTCAGAGAAATGGAAAAAAACGGAAGACAATTTGAGGATTTATCAGTAAGTAAACATGTTTTAAAATTATGGATCGGTTTTAGTTGTTTGTTTCTGGGTTATTTGTGAGGATTTTTTGACAGAATAAAAAATAGAATTTTGGTAAATTTCTTTTGGTAATATTTTAGTATGGTGCTTTGCGTACTAGTTTTGTCCATTGTCATTTAAGCTAAGTCCTAAGGTCTAATTTCTAAAAAAAAAAAAATAAAAAAAAAAAATAGAGACCCCTATGAATACACATCTAAAAAATAATATCTTTAGCAGATCTACTATCTTGTAGAAGCGAAGCCTTTTAAATATTTGAAAATAGTTTTTTCCAATGCAAAGGACCTCTCTTCTTAGAAATGTTTTACTGAGAGTGCATTTAACTGTTCAAAAATATGAACATTTGAGGTAAAAATATCCTTTTAAAGTTTCTTATGCCCTCCCCCCTTGAACCAAAGTTTGTAGTCCTCTTCTTCTTGGAATGTCAAGCCTTCTGGAGTCCACTTCGCTCTCCTTTTGGCTTCACGACGATTTTAAATCTACAGGGGATGATGAGTCAGGAATAAGTCTTGCTACCATCTATATGAACTGCTCGCAGATATTGTTATGTCTTAGGAAATCGAAAATACTTTTGTATCGTATCGTATCCGTTGAATCAAATAGCTTTCGTAGCAAACAAAACTGAACGCTAAATTATGCTATTTTTTACAGTCATTTAAGAAAAAAAATATTACTTATTTAATACACTAACAAAATATGGTACGAAAGAATTTGCAAATCTGTTCGTTCGGCATTTGACGGGTTGTAGTCTGTTCTGATGCCTGGTGAGTTTGGGGGTCGGTGCGGTTGGAGGAAGAATCGAGCTTTGTTTCTCGTTTGACATTAGTGATTTCCCGAATCTCATTATCAAATCGTGTATTCGGGGCGAACAAAGTGGGCAAGCTCATAACAACAAGGGCATGCTCGTAACTCTCATACCTGGGTCCAAGAATTATTTTAGTAGCACGTTTTTGAACGTCTTCTAGTTCCTCTGACATGTAGGCAGTGGTTTGTGCTTGGGGACCCCAGACAGGACAACAATATTCAAGGATTGGCCTGATGTGTGTCGTGTAAGCCAGTAAGAGCTGACGATCTGAGAAACCCAGCCTTCGCATACTCGTTAGACTTTGGATTGAGTAGTGTCCTTTGCGCACGATATTGTCTACGTGCAGTTTAAATGAGCAATCGCTTGTAAAAGTCACGCCTAGTATTGTCGCGGACGAAACAGTTGGAAAGGGAACATCTGGTATTGTAATATCTCGTTTGAGCGGGTTGAAGCGTAGAACTTTCGATTTCTGCTCGTTCAGTTGCAGGTTATTAGATTAACACTGGTTAACGAAGTCCAAAAAAAGTGTTGGTTCGAACTGCTGTTTTGCTACTGCGTTTTCTACTATGTATTTGAGAAGCGAAGACAAGTCGTCAACGAACGTGAAACGCTCCTCAAATTCTGTAAGGATTTTATTGATGACTGCAAGGAATAAAAGGGCAGCTAGTTTCGTTCCTTGGGGACAGCCACAAATAAGTTCGGTCCACTCAGAGCGGATATCATCGGCAAATAACGGATATACCGATTGCCGCCACCCTCGCAGAAAATCTCTAACTAATAGCAGCAAGTTTTTTCCAGCTCCCATCTCTTTTAGATTTGTCAGTGCAATGAGGTGCTCTATAAGGTCGAATGCTTTCCTGTAGTCTGCCAAAAGTAAATCGATAACACTGTTTGGGCTGTCCAGCCAATCAACTATCAAATGGTACATCCGCACTAGGTATATTGCCGTGCTACTGCCTCATATACAGCCATATTGGTAAGTGTCTATTGAGGGTGCAATCTGCTATAATAGGGCACGGTGGATAAAACCTTCGGCCACTTTAGTCAAGTTGGGAGTTATGGATATAGGTCTCAGCTGGTCGCAGGACTGGGATGCCTTTACTTTCGGAATGACCCGCACATAGGCAGCTTTCCACAATTTTGGGAACGATTGTTCTGAGACTGATTTATGATTGATGCCATGGGTTTGGCTGGAAAAGGTGAGTACTCTTTCAGTAGCTTCACAGGGAGTTCACCTGGGTATGTGGCACAGTTGTTACGTAGTCGTTCGATTTCACGGAAGACTGATATTTTGGACACTTCTACAATATCATCGAAACTACAACTGTTGATGATATTGCTCATCTGTTCGTCACTTATGATGCGGTAAGAAGTGCAAATTTGTGTAAAAAACTCGTTAACATCTGAGGCTCTGATTAAACTCCCGTCTATGTTGCTGATTCGTACTTCAATCCCTTTCTGTTTTCCAGTAAGCCTTTTTACTGCGTCGTGCCATTTGTGGGAATCTGACTTGAGGACTGGAGCTACTTTTTCCCGTATGTACCTTTTCCTAGATACGTGGAGGGCTGAAGTGACTTAGTTTCTCAACTTGTTCCCCTCCGGTACTTCTTCTACGGCATGGAGATTGCATCGTTTTTTTTATCATTATTTTGAGCTCTGAGCTTAGCCCTGGCTTATCTGTTTCACAGACCAAGTGCATTTTGACAGGAAAGAATTTGCTGTATTTTTGTTGCAGAGTCGGGTATAGTGTCTCGACCTTTTCATCGATGTCAGTTATAGCACAGATTGCAGCAAAATTGAAGTTCGCAATCCATCTGCCAAACACTTGGATGGAGCTTTCACTCAGTGCTCTGTACAGTATTCTAGTCTTTTTTGGTTTAGGTATACTGTTTCTGTTCTTCGACTTCCAGCATAAAATGTTGTGATCAGATTTTGCAAGTGGTCCTAAGGAAAATGGCGATTCATAGTACGCTTCGAGATTTGTCAGTATGAGGTCCAGTATGCTTCCACTTTCATGAGTGAGAACATTTGCAACTTGTTTAAGGTCCAACACACGTGAAATCCATTTTTTGTTGGTTAAGTTGAAGTTTCCTGCTATGATAAATGCTGGATTGTTGTACTGTTTCCGAAAACTGTCAACTTGATATTGCAGATACGTCACTAATTCTCGCCTATTACCCACACCTTCTGGATAGTATATCGCTGCTATTATGATGCATGAGTAAGTCCTTGGTAGCCCCTTCGGCTTGCACCAGAGCCAGATTGTCTCGTGGCACGAATCTGAGGGGATGCCAAGTTTTTTGCATGGTAAGTCTTCGCGGCAATAGATTCCTACGCCACCTCCACGTTGGTTGTCCTCTCTATCGCGTCTGGTATTAAAAAAGTTCAGATGCCCTTTGATTGCATCCGTTTCGGTTGTCATATCCCAGCATTCAGTAATTACTGCTAATGGGGCTAAGTTTATGCGCAAGACAAGTTCTAATTCATCAACCTTGATGGTTAGGGACCGGGCGTTGCAAAGAATCAGGTTTGGAAGATATGTCTTGTCATTCAGTGTTAACGATTTTAGTACGGGAGGGGAACTAGTCGAGGGGAGCGGGAGGTGGTCCACAGGATTATCAGGAGAGTAAGGTCTCAGGGTTGGCATAGGTGCTGAATACTCTATAGTTACTACACGTGTCTAGTATCGGTTATTTCTTGGCCTTTTGATTCTGTTGTTGTTCCGAACTATGGATATCACCGGTATACAGTGGTCACCACCTTGAAGTACACAGAGCTCTCTATGTGCTTGGACTCTCCTGCCTGTGCGTTTCCCACGACGTCTCCGCTTCGCTTTAGATTTGCGCTGAACGGGTGCGACATCTTCGCTAGGTTTGTATAGTTGGTATGCGATGAAATTTTCGACGATAGATGGCATCATCTGATATGCGATTAAATTTTTGACGATAGATAGTGCCAGCGGTTCAGAACTGAAACGCTTGCTTTTCAGAAAGCTTTCTGGGCTAGCGTTCGCTTCTTTTGCTGTCATTTTTATAAATAAATGTAGGACTATAGTCACTGCATAAATGGTTGAAACGATCTTCGCTCAGGATGAGCTACATCTCCAACACAAACAAGCTAAACTAAAGTAGTATGGTATTCATAGCCTCAACGGCGCAACGCCGTTGAGGCTAATGCATACCATATCGTATAGATGAACCATATAGTATAGATCTGTATAGATGTCTTTCAGTGTTGGCTGGTAGGTTTGAGAGCAGCAACACTTCGATGTCAGGCAAGAGCTTTGCCTCACTGAAGATTCTCCTAATGTTGTTTACTTCCTGCTGGATGCACTGACGTTCAAAAATCAGATGATTCAAGGATTCTGGAAATGAGTTGCAAAGTCCGCAGTATGGATCGGCTCGTTTATGCCAAGTAAACTCCTTTTTTCTCAGGATCAAAGAGTTGCTTCTGATTTTTTCGAAGAGTTGCTTTTGTTGTAATATGAGCTAGACTCTCAGCTGGGCATACCCATATTGTAGTTGTATTTAGTTTGTAAATAAAAGAACCTGAACCTGATTCTATAATAAAGAATGTTATCTGCCCGTGATGAAATAAGGATGGAATGGGCATTTTTGTTTTTGAAGGAACTCTTCTACTGAGTATGTCTCTGAAGGTCTGGGCCTTCAAATTCGGATTAATTGGATTATTCAAGGAGCTACTAGCTAGCTGGTCTGTTACCTCATTATATTTGATGCCTTGGTGGCAGGTGATATGCTGGAACTTGACTTCAGTAAGCAGGCCTCCCACTGGGTTCATAATTATGAAAAAAGTTCATATTTTTAACCTAGGTTCATAAATGGTTCATAATTTAGAAAAAAGGTTCATAAAGTTCATATTTTTCTTGTCATCAGCTGGAAAGCACTTGCAGTTGCTCTCTTTTTCCTTATAAAGGACAAGGGAAGCAAATGTATGTATAAAAGAGTATAAATGAAGTATAAAGAGTAAATGTATAAAAGAGTTTTATTTAAAACGTTTCAAACTGTAACGCTCAGCATGTTTTGTGAACATACATTTTCTTCTGTTCAAAAAGACATTGTTACATCTAGCTTGGTTCCTATATTGCCCCTATATCTTCTTGTACTAAGCTATCTTTTAGTCTTTTACTTTTTCTGGCTTGAGTCTTTGCTACCTTCATAGAGTTTTCTAGTAGTAATATTCCTAAATAGTTGATTTAAGCTTATGAGCTGTAACATAACTTCTTGGCAGAAGATCATAAGTTGATTGATTATTCTTTTTTTTTCTGTTTCTTTTTTTTACATGGATTCACACTAATACTTTTTGCAAGGACCTTCTACGTGACATTGGATCTTCTTACTTGGCGTTGCTTTACGATGGGACTACAAATGCGAAAGGTGTGAAGGAGTTGAATATCATGATTAGATACTGGTCGGAGACCGAAGAAAGAGTCTCTGTACGCCACCTACAGTCCTTTTTCATAGGACACGCGAAAGGGGAAGATTTACACCAGCACCTACTACAAGCTCTAAAGGATGCTAACCTTGATCTCCGTCAAGTCTTGATGCTGGGAAGTGACGGACCAAATGTCAACAAGAAAGTTTGGAGGTTATTTGATTCCGAAGTTAGAACTGTGCGCAGTGACCGAGGCCTAGCTGACATTGGAACATGCAACATGCATTTATGGAACTCGGTTTTTAGTCTGAAAAACCATCAAGGACAGACAAAATATATCCCCTTGTTTTAAAGATAGTAAAAGCAGCTCTCTGCATGTCGCATGGAACGTTGAACGTGATTTTTCCCGGTCAGGACGGATCATGACCGAGGAAAAATCATCGATGAAAGTCAAAATGCTCAATGCTAGACTGATAGTCTCTGACACTCTAAAGAAGTTTGAGAACAGGCCCGAGATAGTCCCTATTACCAGAGAGCTGTTGAATTTGGGGCGAAATGCATGCCAGAGCTATAAACTGTACCTGGAAGCTGAGCGATCTAGACAGGCTGAAGAGGAGTCCAAAAGGAAAGAAGAAGAAGAGGAAAAAAAGAGGATGTTATCTGAGAAGAAGACCATTGAACACCTGGAAAAAGATTTGATTGAGAAGAAGTCAGTTGAAAAGGAGAAGAGACAAGTAGCAGAAAGGCTTCTTCAAGAAGCTGAAAAAGCCATAGATGCCAAAGACTTTGTAGAAATAAGCCTCGCACAAAGTATGATCGAGGCTTTGAGCCGGAAGATGCGCGAAGAAGACGAGGCAGCCAGGTTGAGCTGATACAGAGCAGGGTAAACAAACGAAAGTCGTCCTTAATTTCGTCACATTTTGCCAAAAGGAACAAGTAGGGGGGACTATTTTGTACTATTGTTTTTTGTACTTTTATACAAATTAAACGCATTTAACTCAACTCATGAAAAAAAAACAAGAAGAATATGTGCACCAGTGATGAAAACACCAACTGCCACTTTTTGTGTCCAAGGACAGTTTCTGAGGTGGACATATCGTAAATTTAGGTTCATAATAGGTTCATAAAAAGCGCAATCAAAAGTTCATAAAGTTCATATTTTTGTGGTCAAAAGTTCATAAAGTTCATATTTTCACAAAAAATCTAGCGAGAGGCCTGAGTAAGGTTATTTTGGAGACTGATTAATTGATCTCTGATTGTCCTCAGGTCTGTATCCATAGCACTCCAATGGATATTATCAATGAGTTGAAGGGTGCCTTTGGAGTCTGAGAGCGATACTATTCTTTTGGAAGCCGGTGGATTAATATTGATGACCTTTAAAGCCTCTTTTATTGCCGATAGCTCTGCAGTGAGGATGGAAGTATTGTCAGGAAGTCTGGTCTTTATATTCAGTGCATAACTTAGGATAACAGAGGCAGAGCCCCATTTGCTGCCTTTAACCGAGCCATCAGTGTAAATTTGGAGAGAATCTGGATACAAAGTGGTCATTTTCTCATGAAAAAGTGCCTGAAGTTGGATTGGCTGGTAATTTGTCTTTTGCTCGGGCATCAACTCTAGTGAAACATTTGGAGATGACATTTGCCATCCTGGAGGGACAAGAAAATGACTGGAACAGAATGAGTCAAGTTTCCAAGATACGACAAGCTCGTTAAATGTTTTCTGTGACCTTATAGATGTCAAACTATGGGATATAAGATCTTTGGCAAAAGTGAACTTAAAAATATCATGTTCGCGACCTATAGCTTGTATCTTGCTGTAATATTTGATGATCAGCGTGTTCCATCTTTCTAAAATAGAGGGCAGGCCGGTTAAGTGTTTCACTTTGTTAGAGAGGCACTGAGCATGAAGCCCTAGGGCAATTTTGCTAGCCATATTTTGGATTTTTTCTAATTTGGAAAATGATTCAATGGCATGCTCAATCTTTGAACGAATAAACCTCTTGTAAAAATCAAAGAGTATTTCTTGGGAATTAGCCCACTTTGACCCCGCCAAAAGATGAGTAACCTTTGCATACATGAATTTTTTACACAGGTGATTTGATTTTGTCAAGTCAGTCTTGGATCCAGGTATACTCCTAAAAATTTAGGGGCTACATCATATTCTATTCCCTCATTAATGACGAATAATTTTGGTGGTATGACGGACTTTTTGTTGTGGAATATGATTGCATTTGTCTTAGACTTGGAGATAGGTAGGGAAAATGCAGCAGAAAAGGTTGCTAACTCATCTAATGCTAAGTTAATATTATTGACAATAATATTTACATCTCTACCTGATGACCAAAGAACTAAGTCATCTGCAAATTAAAGCTTGGATATTGAATCACTGCTGAACTGAAGCTCACTTAAAACTAATAAGAAAAGGAGGGGGCCGAGTATGGACCCCTGTGGGAGTCCAACATGCAATGCTGAAATACTGGATAGCTCATTTTGCACCCGGACTTTGTAGCTTCTATCAGATAGATAATTGAAGAGGAACTTAATGACTCCATCCGGGAAATCCATCCCTTTTAGAATTTGACAAATAAGATACTTACAAACGTGATCAGTAGTCGATTCAGAGTCAACTGAGACAGCTATCACGATCTTACCACTATTTATGGCATTTCTTGCAGCTGCTTCAAGCTGGATTATATTGTCTACAGTATTACGCCCCTTACGAAAGCCAGCCTGGGAATTGGGTAGAATTCTTTTAATTTCCACAAACCATTCTAATCTCCTATGTAGCATCTTTTCAAAAAGTTTTCCAAGCACTTGTAGTAGTGAGATAGACCTGTAGGAATTGATTAAATCTAGAGGTTTGCCTTGTTTTCTAATTGGGATTATAATGACCTGTTTCCATATCTTTGGGAATATTTTTGTAGTTTTCATGCGTAGTTATATACAAGAGGTAAGGCATCATGAAAAATTTATCTTGCATTTATGATCCATTGGATGCTTATTTCGTTTTCTCCTGATACTGAAGAGGAATTGGACGACCTTATAGCCTCCTTTATCTCGGATTTGGTAAACATACATATAAGTTCCTTTTTGAAATTTTTCTTCTCATGCAACTTGCACACTCTGGGCCTTCCTCTATGCACTGTGGTTACTTCTTTGTTGAAATGAATAGCAAATGCTTCAGTAATGTCTTTGTCTGTCTTTAAAGTGGTTTCCGTTGTTGTAAAACAGGGGATTTTTTAATTGTAAGTTTTATTATTGCCAGCCATTCGATTTATGAACGAATGAAATTTACTTGAAAGAATATTATGGTCAATTTCGGATGAAAAGTCATTCCAAGCTGAGCGCTTGGCCTTCAAAACTGTTTTCCTCACTACAGCTTCAGCCTTCCTAAGAGCAATGAAAGTTTTTTGGCTTGGATGCCTCTGGAAAATGTTTCTTGCTTTCTTTTTACTTAGAACTGCACTTCTGCAGTCTTGACTCCACCAGATTTTGTTAGACTGCTTTAACGAAGAAATAGGCATTTGGTCAGAGAATTTCTTGATTGAGTTTTCTGCTGCTGTTAAGAGAGTGTCACTTAGTTTTTTGGCTTTAAATTCGATATCTTCCTCTAGGCTGATAGTAGAGTAATCAGTGCTATCTAATATGTTCTGAAGAGGGTCCAGTTTGCTGTCTTTAGATTGAATCTCATTGTTGGTGGAACAGGAGCGTATTTTGCTGCATGAATTTCGATCGGGGGTTGCAGTATGGTCGATCTGAAGATCTGGGACAAGAGAAATCTGTATTTCACACTCAAGTCAGGTTGGACCAATCTGCAAATCAATAGTTGATGAGGTATTATGCCTGATATTGTAGTAGGTGAGGAGGCAATGCGGAGTTAGAACTGTGAAGATGTTAGAAGTGAGGATAAATCCTTCTATATTCTTACCCGCAATGTTGGAGTGTGTGCAATTTTCCCATATAGGGCTATGAGCATTAAAGTCACCTAAAATGACAGCGTTTTTATCTCTTGTTTCTTCTTCAAGCATTTTTTTAATATCAGTGCTGCCATTAGGATTGTAAAAGGATGATACTTTTAAGGGATGTCTATCTTGGAGATTTAAATTCACGCTGACCACATCTATCTCATTCCGGTACTTTCTTATGGCTATTGCCCAATGTCGTATATCTTTCTTTATGAGGTTTGCCATTCCCCAACTCCTTTCCTTCCGTTTGATCTATCCTTTCTATAAAGATGGAATCCAGGTATAACTACTTGCCTGAGACTGTGTAAATTTGTTTCCTGGAGGCAAACAAGATGAATATTATGGCTAATTATGTATTTGATTAGTTCATTTAGTTTTAAACTATTTAGAGATACGATGTTCAATTGCAAAATCTTGAAACTATTCATGGCTGGTATATATATCCTCCATGCTTTATTCTGAAGACATAAATTCTGAGTTATCATTACTTGTCACTGAGGGAGCAATGTCCCTCCGTAGTTTATTTGTCTTTTTGGATGTCTCTTCCTTAAGACCAGAGGAATGATGACTTGAGAAGGCCTTGGTTCTTTGTCCTGTCTGTACTTGTTTTACTACTTCTTGAGAACCAAGAGGAAAGGCCACTTCATTCCTAAGTTTCTCAAATTCGGTGTTAGCTTGTCTGTAAACTTCTTGGCCTAAAAGTGTGGTAATTGCTTTCTTTGTTAGAATAGCTTTGACTTGCTCTGATTGTCCAGATCTCGAGATGAGGTGATTTAGAGTAAAAAATGTTCCCAGCTTTTGGAATTCGGAACTATTCATCTGATCAGTAGCTTCAAGTGTTGGAACTGTGTTTTGATTTCGCCAGGTCTTACCTGTGGCTAACTTGGCTATTCCCGGCACATCTGCGCTATTGTTTTTACCCTTGAGGGCGTTTGCATAAGAAGAGCTTGTATAATGATAAGCTTGGATGTCGGGGGTTTTCTGCACCTCCTTGATTTGGGTGGGGACAGCACTGGGCTTTGGAGTCTTAGGTGTTTTTGCTGTGACGATTGAGAAAGGAATGTATAGCTCAGTTAAGATTCTCAGAATGTCCGCTTGTTGATGGTGGGTGGGACATAGATCTTTTTGAAATGCACTGTGCCCTATGGTCTTACAGTTTTTGCAGTATGGCTCAGGAGCAGGACAGGATAAATATAAAATAAATAAATAAAATAAGATATTTATTTCAAAAAATGACTATCAAGCCCCGAAGGGCCGAATTTGCATTTCGGAGTCATAAAAAAAAATCATAAAAATAGCACAACAACTAAAAAACTGGCTAAACAATGCCAAAAACAACAATATCAGAAAAGCAAAGCCATTCATTAATAAAAAAAACGCCAAATGTAAGAAAGTTAAAAAGGTTAAAACTAAAACAAAACTAAAAAAAAAAGTGAAATAAAAATAGAATTAAAAAGGTTTAAAAGAGAACATATAAACAAGAGGGAGGGAACAAAAGAACCAAACGGACACAAACTTGGGCATCACCAGTACCC
>JAQQPU010004643.1:6978-22584 GCA_029168905.1 Artemia sp. Kazakhstan ARC1039
AAGAAAATAATACTTTAAATTTTTCGTTTTTTAAGACTTTATAGTTTGGCCTGCTATTTGTATGCTGGAGAAAAATTTTCAGCAATTTTTAACAACATACACCCTTTTAGAAATCTGGACACAAATAGTACTGTTTAACTTAGTTTCATACCTCCTCTAGTTGACATGAAATGGAAAACTTGATACCATTCACAATAAAATCTGTTTACTTTCTTTGATAGCTTGGATACACTTACTCTATTTTGATTTGGTATAATTTTAAGAGCAAAAGTAGTCCCGAAAGTCTGAACATAATACCCTCATTCGTTCTTGGGATACTGCTGAGATACCTTATTGGGAATTAGCATTATCACAGTGCATTTTGATTTAATCTTAAGGCAACATTTAGTTTTTAAACATAATGGGCAAATAGGAGGGTGGGAGTGAGAGGGTGGGAGTGGAAGGGGGATTAGTTGCCCTCCAATCAATTTTGACTATTAAAAAGGGCATCAGCCCTTTCCATTTTCAATTGAACAAGCTCTTTTTGAAGTTCCCACGAACACTCCGTCGATACGAAGTGCTCTGGTCTAAACAACAACAAGAACAAAAAATAATACATTATACCCGCATCGATCTTTAATATAAAAATGTCAAGCCTTCCAATCACTTTCGACTATTAAAAAGGGCGCAAGGCCGTTCGATTTCCCATCGAATGAGCCCATTTGGAAACGACAACGCTTTCTATAAACACCTTATATGCCCCCAGGGCATAAATTACAGCCCTTGCCCCAAGGTCTGTTAGGGTGGTTGTCATCCTCTAAGACCGAATTTCCAGAACTTTCAACTACGTTAAACAAAATGGCAAAATCTCAAAATTTTGATTGGATGTGTTTGGGAAATGGTGGGCGTGAAAGGGGCGGTAGTCGCTCTCCAATCACTTTCAACCATTAAAAATGGCCCTAGCCCTTTCAATTTCCAATCAAATGAGCCCTTTTGAAGTTTCTACGACAAAACTTTCAATAAAAATCTTATAAGCCCCCAGGGCACAACTTACAAACCTTGTCCTGAGTGCTGGGGGGTGTAATTCTCAAAGACCTAATTTTCAGAACTTTCTACTACGTAGAACAAAATTGGTATCTGAAAAATTTGATTTGATGTGTTTGGAGGAATGGTGGGCGTGAGAGGGGGGTTATTTACCCTCCAATCACTTTTGACTATTACAAAGGGCAGTAGCCCTCTCAATTTCTAATTTAATGAGTTTTACGACAACTCTATCTATTAAAAAACTTTCATTTGCGTTGAACAAAATGGCTATCTCTAAAGTTTGATTAAATGTATTTGGGGAAATGGTGGGCGTAAGAGGAGGGTTAATTACTCTCCACTCACTTTCGACTATTAAAAAGGGCACTAGCCATTTTAATTTCCAATCGAATGAGCCCTTTTTGAAGATTCTACGACAACGCGTTATATAAAAACCTTATATATCCCCTGGGCATAATTTACAACCCTTGCCCTGAGGGCTGTTGGGGGTTGTCACCCTCAAAGACCTAATATCCAGAACTACGTTGAATAAAATGGCTATCTCAAAGTTTTGATTAGACGTGTTTGGGGAAAAGGTGGGCATGAGAGGTGGGTTAGTTGCCCTCTAATCACTTTTGACTATTAAAAAGGGCACTAGCCCTTTGAGTTTCCAATCAAATGAGCCTTTTTGAAGTTTCTACGACAACGCCTTCTATAAAAAAAAACGTATATGCCCCCAGGGCATAACTTACAATCCTTGCCCTAAGGGCTGTGGGTGACGGTCCTCCAAAACATAATTTCTATCTGGAAATCAACCACACTGAACAAAATGGCTATCTCAAAATTTTAATTGGATGTGTTTCAGGAAATGGTGGGCATGGAAGGGGTGTTAGTCGCCTTTCAATCACTTTAGACTGTTAAAAAGAGCACAAGCCACGGCAATTTCCAATTGAATTGAGCCCTTTTCGAAGTTTCTACGACATACTCTTCGATACGAAGTGCCCTGCTTTAAAGGTTAAAATTAATAAATAATACATTGTGCCGACATCGTTTAATATGCCCCAGGGCATATAAAAACCCTTGCCCTGAGGGTTGTGGGGGAGTGTCCTCCTCGTTACTTAGTTCCCGTTTCTTGTCTCGTTCTCGAGTGTCCCCGTTCTTTACTTAGGCAGCGCGATCGCGCTGCCTATGATTTATACAACAATTTTCTATATAAGCCTTATATGCCCCCAGGGCATAACTTACAACCCTTGCACTGAGGGCTCTGAGGGGTTTATCATCCTAAAAGACATAATTTCCAGAACTTTCAACTACGTTGAACAAAATTGATATCTCAAAATTTTGATTGGATGTGTTTGGGAAAATGGTGGGCGTGAGGGCGTTAGTCACTATCCAATCACTTTCAACTACTAAAAAAGGCACTAGCCCTTTCAATTTCCAATTGAATGAGCCCTTTTGAAGTTTCTACAACAACGATTTTAATAAAACTTTATATGCCCCCAGGGCATAACTTACAACCTTGCACTGAGGGCTGTGGGGGTAAGGGTTGTCATCCTTAAAGATGTAATTTCCGAAACTTTCAACTACTTTGAATAAAATGGCTATCTAAAAATTTTGATTGGACGTTTTTGGGGAAAAGGTGGGCGTGAAAGGGGGGTTAGTTAACATCAAATCACTTTCAACTGTTAAAAAGGGTGCTAGCTCTTTGAATTTCAAATCGAATGAGCTATTTTTCATGTTTGTACGAAAAAAAATTCAATAAAAACCTTATATGCCCCCAGGGCATAACTTATAATCCTTGCCCTGAGGGTTGTGGGGGAGTATCCTCCTCAAAAATATATTTTCTATTTGGAGTTCAACTACGCTGAACAAAATGGCTTTCTCAAAATTTTTATTGGACGTGTTTTGGAAAATGGTGGGCGTGAGAGGGGCGTTATTTGCTATCCAATTACTTTCAACTATTAAAAAGGCACTACCCCTTTTAATTTCCAATTGAATGAGCCCTTTTGAAGTTTCTACGACAACGCTGTCAATAAAAACTTTCTATGCCCCCAGGGCATAACTTACAACCCTTGCACTGAGGGCTCTGAGGGGGTTATCATCCTAAAAGACCTAATTTCCAGAACTTTCAACTACGTTGAACAAAATTGATGTCTCAAAATTTTGATTGGATGTGTTTGGGAAAATGGTGGGCGTGAGAGGGGCTTTAGTCACTGTCCAATCACTTTCAACGATTAAAAAAGGCACTGGCCCTTTTAATTTCCAATTGAATGAGCCCTTTTGAAGTTTCTACAACAACGCTTTCAATAAAAACTTTATATGCCCCCAGGGCATAAGTTACAACCTTGCACTGAGGGCTGTGGGGGGAGGGATTGTTCTCATTAAAGATTTAATTTCCGAAACTTTCAACTACTTTGAATAAAATGGCTATCTAAAAATTTTAATTGGACGTGTTTGGGGAAATTGTGGGCGTGAGAGGGGGGTTAGTTGCCCTTAAATCACTTTCGACTAATAAAAAGGATGCCAGCTCTTTGAATTTCAAATCGAATGAGCTATTTTTCAAGTTTGTACGAAAAAGATTTCAATAAAAACCTTATATGCCCCCAGGGCATAACTTATAATCCCTCCCTGAGGGTTGTGGGGGAGTAGCCTCCTCAAAAATATATTTTCTATTTGAAAATCAACTACGCTGAACAAAATGGCTATCTCAAAGTTTTTATTGGACGTGTTTGGGGGAATGATTGGAGTGGGGGGGGGGGGGGGCTAGATGCCCTCCAATCACTTTCGACTATCAAAAAGGGCACTAGCCCTTTGAATTTCCAATCGAATGAGCTTTTTTTTTAGGTTTTTACGACAACGCTTTCAATAAAAGCCTTATATGCCCCCAGGGCAAAACTTAAAACCCTTGCCCTGAGGGCTGTGGGGCAGTGTCCTCCTCAAAAACATACTTTCTATCTGGAAATCAACTACCTTGAACAAAATGGCTATTTCAAAATTTTGATTGGATGTGTTTGGGGGAATGGTGGGCGTGGGGGGGCTAGTTGCCCTCCAATCACTTTCGACTATTAAATAGGGCACTAGAACTTTGAATTTCCAATCTAATGAGCCTTTTTTGAAGTTTCTACGACAACGCCTTCTATAAAAACCTTATATGCCCCCAGGGCATAACTTAAAACCCTTGGCCCTGAGGGTTTCGGGGGAGTGTCCTCCTCAAAAACATGTTTTCTATCTGGAAAACCACCACGCTGAACAAAATGGCTATCTCAAAGTTTTGATTGGATGTGTTTGGGGGAATGATGGGCGGGGAGGGGCTAGTTGCCCTCCAATCACTCTCGACTATTAAAAACTGCACTAGCCCTTTGAATTTGTTGTCGAATGAGCCTTTTTTGAAGTTTCTACGATAACACCTTCTGTAAAAACCTTATATGTCCCCAGGACATAACTTAAAACCCTTACCCCGAGGGTTGTGGGGGAGTGTCCTCCTCAAAAACATATTTTTTGTCCGGAAATCAACTACGCTGACCAAAATGGCTATCTCAAAATTTTTATTGGATGTGTTTTTGAGAATGATGGACGTGGGGGAGGGGGGCTGGTTGCCCTCCGATCCCTTTCGACTATTAAAAAGGGCACTAGAACTCTCAATTTCCATTCGAATTAGTCCCTTTTGAAGTTTCTACGACAACCCCTTCCATATGAAGTGCCCTGCTCAAAAGGAAAAAAAATAATAAATGATACATTGTGCCAACATCGTTCTTATATGCCCTCAGGGCATAATTTAAAACCCTGGCCCCGAGGGTTTTGGGGGAGTTTCCCCCTCAAAAATATATTTTCTATCTGGAAACCAACTACGCTGAACAAAATGGCTATCTCAAACTTTTGATTGGATGTTTTGGGGGAATGACGGCCGTGGGGGGGGGCTGGTTGCCCTCCAATCACTTTTGACTATTAAAAAGGGCACTATCCACTCCAATTTTCAATCGAATTAGCCCTTTTCGAAGTTTCTACGACAACTCCTTCGATACGAAGTGCCCAGGTATAGAGAAAAAAAACCTTGTGCCCACATCTTTTTTTACTTAGGCGGCGCTAGCGCGCTGCTTATGACTTGGGCACTGGGCCAAGGTCGCCATTGTCACTCGAGCGCAACGTTAGGTAGGGATGTCGATATCACTTTCGTCGCACAAATTCGTTTCAGTGTGAATCTGCCTGGTACTTATGAATGACTGTTTTCAAAGTAAACACGTTTCATCAATAAGAAAAAAAACGGGTTTGACGCATGTGTCCCATTCCCTTCGGACGATAAAACTATATAAGTGCTGTATTAAGTATAACTCACGAAAATCTTGTTAATTTTGGTCAACTTTTCAACTTTTTGACATCCCTGATCTCAATAAAACAAATCAAGGTACTATCACTTAAATGTAATAACTCCCTATGCCCCCCCATCTGGATACCATCTTCATAGGATACCGTCTCGACTTTAAATAAAGAAAATAATTAAATTATTGGCATCCCTACTTTCAAAAAAATCAAGGTATTATCATTTAAATATGATAGCTCACTACACCCCCTCCTCTGGATACACGCACAGAAAAGCCAAACTAGGCCAATAGCCTATGAGAAGTCACAAAATACCAAAGACAATGAACAAGTCCCAATGGGGGGCCCTGGGTCTATCAAAATATTTCAATGGTTTCCCAGGGAAGTTGATATCATTTCTTCTGTCTCCAGTTTAAATGAAAAAAATAATTATGTTTTTGGAATCCCTGCTCTAAATAAAGAAAGAAAAAAAGAGGTATTATAATTTAAAAATCATAGCCCCCTAACCCCCCCCCCCACAGGCAATAATTACGAATCATAATTTTGGGATAACTTCTGTTTCAATCTTTAATTCCCCAAAATTGTACATAGCTTAGTCTGTAGCTAAACTTTGTCTCAAGAGAAGGGTTTTTTGTTTTTTTTTTTTTTTTGGGGGGGGGGGGGGTTAAAAAAAAATTCAGAAAAAAGTTTGTATTTTCTTTAATCTATCAGGCGTTCAACAATAGATTATTAAACATTAAGAAAATCTTATCTAAAAACAGCAAAAGAAAAAAAAATCTGCAAGCTTACAATTCAGCTGTAGGAACAATCTCTCGGCTGTCAATTTCAAAATCTAACTGAAGGCTGAAGCTGTATAGTAGTGAACGCGTTCTATTATTCTAATCAGCTTGAAAATAAAATTCTTGACTACGATTGATGTAAGAAATAGTGGTTGGGAAACTGCATTCGAAATGATTTAAACTCATTTCATAAAGACGTTACTTTTTTTGTCAACATATGAAGAACTATGTATATTGCAACATTTGCAATTGCATATTGCATTAGTCTGGTTTTTATGCAAAGTAACAAAAGAGACGAAAATCAACGAACAAGAGAGTAGTGAAGAATTATGGTATGCAAAGTAATATTTGGCAGGGAAAATCACTGGTGATAAATCGCTAGGGGTGGCACCGTGATCGCGTGATTTTCGGGGATCTGGGGAACCAATTTTTTTTCTGGATGACGCATAGGTTTACGGGGAAATACCCAAAAATTCGGGGGTAGTGCATCCCCTGCTTGATTTCTAATCAGGAAAATCGAAATGCTATACCACACAAGAAGGAAAAGCTCCGACTTTGCGGTTGGCGCAATAAAGAATTGCCGCAAAATTAATTTAAAGTCGGCCGAACTCCGCCGCCTCTGTCGGTGGTGGCGTGCATGCGGTGCACTGGCGGCGTTGCGACACTTTGGCGGCGGTCGACCGGACCTCTCGTCGGCGGCGTTCGGTCGATCCGCCGGCGCGGCGCCGGGGTCTAAAGTCAATTCCGTTGGAAAATAATTTCTGAGACCACACTGGCTAATCATGATAAACAAAAAATCGCGAAGAAAGGAAGAAAACGAGGACAATTTTATTTTAAGGTTTGGTTTTTATATTTTTATCAGTTTTATTCTGCACTGAGGACGGTCAAGCGGAGGTCTTGACCGAAATATTTGCATAATTTTTCAATTTTTTCACCGGCTGTTAATTGTCCTCGTTTTCTTCCTTTCTTCGCGAGTTTTTGTTTATCAATTCCGTTTGCAACATATCAGTCTAAAAATTCCTTCACTACGGCCAAGCTTCTTGGACTATTTAAATAGTGGGGCCTTTGGCTACAGCAATTGATCGACCACTCAGTTACATTGCAATTATTTTTTAGCCTGATTACTGAATATTTATGTTATTTTCTGTGGATGTAGATTTAGTACCATGTCATTGAAGTTACCCATGAATTGCTGCTCATTGGATATGTTTTCTCATCATATGATTTTTTGCCTGTATTTACTTGATTGAACATTGAATTCCTTATTGCTTTCGAACCTTGTGAAAAAAAAACGATAAGGATTTACTAGGACTTATTTTTATATACTGAAGTCAACTCTAACAATTTTCATAGCTCTGGCCTCTCCTCATTACCTTTTATCGAGTTAATCTTTCGTCTTTTACTAAGATTACCGTGGAATAAATACACGGTAAAAGACTTTCGTCTTTTACTAAAGATAGCGAGGAATAAATACAATTGGCATATCAGATAACCTACACATAAGCATAGGTCAAAAGCAAAATAGAGCTTTGTGAACAAAAAAATTTACAACACCCTCCACGCATGCCGTCGTAAAATTGACTAGTGCTTCACTGAAAGCAAATATTATATAAAAACAAAAAGGCAAATTGTCCTTTAAACACTCGGTTGATTTCATACATACCATGATCTTATTTAAAAACATGGTACTTAAGCATTAAACGTACTCTTTTATATACTGCTAAAAAAGTCAAGTTTGGTTAATGCTAATGAAATAAAGTAAAATAGGATGAATATATAATAGTTTAGAAACAAATTTGGGCTATATATTTGCACATTAGGGGGAGTGGGGGGGGGGGGGGGGGGTAAATCATACCATATATTAAATACCTAACCTAAACCAACCTAACCTAGGTACCTTTTCCCTCTCCTAAACCCCAAAAAACAACAGTTTAAATATCGTTATCGCAATGAAAACCACGCTTGGCATTGTATGACTCTATAGCGGTCTCTCGAATTAACCCGTCTTTAGCGGGTTTTCCGTGACTGGTGTCATTGCGTTAAATAAAAGAGTACGTTTAATACCTAAGCACCAAAAACAGTGTTATGTTAGCTTAAATGCATACATAGCAACAAACAGAAAGTTCACTTCTGCATTGTTTTGTTCCAAGCTTTTAGCATATCACTGGCAAAATTACCGGATAAATGATAGGTGCTGCCCACTAAGTGGCTGTTTTTTGTTTTTTTTAGCAGTGAGAGAATAACCTTAATTTCTTTTTCTGACTATCAGGATATAAATCCCGTTGCTTTGAATGCCACTCGGAAGCTCCAATTTATTAAACATATGCAGGTTTACAAAACTTTTTCACATCAAGGAGTCAAGTCTCTAAATTATTTTTAAAAACAGACATGTTCCGATTCATTTTAATAGTCAAACGTCTTAATCGTTTGAATGCAAGTTTACCTTTTTGAGAAAAGGAAATCAGGGGTTTCACATTCGTTTATCAATATGACTGAAAAGTCGAAACTTTTATTTCTGAGAACCCAGTGGCCGTTTTACTTATTATGCCAATTATTTTCATGTTAACAACCAAAGTGGGCTTTAGTCATTACTACTACTAATAACAACTCACCACAGAACCAAGCCGTCTGAGGCCAAAAACAATCACTTCAGCAATTCTATTCGAATCCTGGTTCATATTTAAATTTCAGCAGTTAATAATTACGTACTATTTTCGAAAAAGATGCATGGAGACTTTAATTTAATTATGGCGAGTATTCATTGGCTTTTTCACCATTAAATTTGGTAAATTATATAAAAATTTTTCTTTTTTTTCAGATGAAAAAAGAAGGATTTTAAATATATTCAAGGGCTATGAAACTGCAAGTGTGGTTGCTATAAAATTTGAGAAGTGCATTATACACAAAATTGATTAGGGTTCATGGGCATTAATTTCCCCTTGAAAGACGTGCGCTGATCCCGGAGGCAAGGTTGGCAACTGCTGACGTCGAAAATGAGCGCAAATCAAGGCCAAAAAAAAGTGCAAGTTGTTAAAAGCATGAGCAAGTCAAAAAATTTGCAGCCCCTTTCACTGTTCTGACTAGAGTTGCCAACTTGCACACTTTTCATTTGGAATGCGCTCTTTTTTTTCATTGCACTTTTTCACTCCACGCACCAGATTTGCACTCTTTTTGGCCATTATTTGCTCTTTGCACTCTTTTATGAAAAGATGATAGAAAAAGTAATAAGCGCAATAAAAACTCAAATTAAATTATTTTAGTGCAAAAGATAGAACAGTTAGCCGGTATGATCTCTGTTATCTCTGCCTGGGCCGTTCTCCAGCTGTCTTTCTGGTTTTTTCAACCACTTACGAAGAAGTAAATCTAAGACAAGTGTAAATAACAGTATAAATAACAAGTGAAAACGTAGTGGATTCAACATCCATTTTTACAGAAGAAGGTTAAAATTTTTTGGGCAAAACCATTCTTCTTGCAAATAGAAAAGGAGTATGCAACTTACAGTAAGGCGATGGAGAAGCAGCAACCAAAACAAACCTTTTCAAAGTCTATTCTCAAACTGATAAAATTCTGCGAAGACTTTAGACTTGTGCACCTTTTTAAAAAGCGAATGACCCATCTCTGCTTGCGATAGCCAATTTTTCTGAAATAAAAATCTTGCCCTACTAGCCACAGGTTCAAGAATTTGCTTTGGATGGGACCCATACTATCAAAATGATATAAAAGGGTAGATTAGGAAAATATGGAGTAGCCTAAAGTTGTAGTTTCGACACTTCTTGCTATCTTCAAAAGCAGTTGAGTTAAGGAGGCCCTAGATGGTTAATTATTTTGATCAAAAGTCTCCGTTAATCCATTGACGTGTGCTTCAATTAATCTTTGATCGAACCTTCAATCAGCCCTTGAATCTCGACCAAAGCTAATCTAACACACTGCTTTCGATCAAAATGTTTGAGTCATTCAAACTTTCTATCAATCACCGTAAACACTTGACTCAAGCGTCAAACAGGCTCCTAGACGGTCAATGATTCTTGAGTCAATCGACTGTAGGAAGCTTTTGGTCAAAATGATTGACCGTCTAGGGTCCTTTAGGTGAATGACACTTTCGGAAATGAATCCAGGGCCAAAAGTATAGTAGCCAATTGAAAATGAGAATGAAAAACGGGTAAATATTGAGTAGTTCCTATTATTGACCTATGAATAAAGTGAACATACACTCGATGCCTTTTTCTTATGCTCTTTTCGAAAATAATAATCACTTTTGGCGCAATTTCACTTCACCCCACCGCTATATACCAAATCAGGGTATATATTTGCACAGTAGGGGGGGGGGTAAAGTTCGAACTTACCTCTACTGTCAGAATTGCATCTCGAACCCAAATTTAACATTCATTTGCGCGAGAATGGCCTTCCTACTATTCAATGGAATAAATTTATTCCCTGATGTTTTTAGTGTAGAAAATAATCTTTTTTTTTCACATAGGAAGAGAGTGTAAATAAATATGTTATTGTGTTAACTTGCCTGTTTTCTAGACTTGCATACTGTCCATTGCGTGTCGGTTGTATTTTAACCTTTATTGTTCTATAGAGTGTTATGGAACTTATGATTCTGCAATTTATTATTTAAACACCATGCTTACAAGAGACTAAGATATTCCATTTCTTGCATATTTTCTAACTCGCTTGATTGCTAGTTTTAATTATTAATTTATCTATATGAGTTAGAACCTACACGGAATTTTGTGCGCTGTTTTGAAGGATGATAAATCCGTTTTGCATCTGCTTCCTTAAAGAAACTTCACTACTGGTTTCTCGTTGTCTGTGTTCTTTTTTCAATTTGTGCTCTATGTGAAATTTTGGACTGCTACAAAGTCAATTTCTGCAAACGTTTCTTATTACAAGGTTGAACTTCTGCCTGTATATCCTCATATTTGCACACATGAGGAGGTGTCTTCCTTAGATTGTCGTATCCTCCTAGGTTTTTTTTTATATTCCTTTGAGGTAGCATATGGTTGAAATTGTAAAAGTGTAGTTGTTTACAACTACTATCCTTGTAGCTGTAAAAAGAGCTGAGAGTAAATTATGATTTATTGTTGTTTATGCGCTGCGAACTATTCTTTGAAGACATAATAAAAATTTTGGTTTATTATCGTTTATGAAATTCTGTGTAGTTATTGATGGGCTTTGACTTCTCCTCGATCGAAACAGTAAATGCATCAAAATAAAATGTTGTGTCACTTGTACCGTTGAACATTTTTGCAAGACATTGATGTGGTTTTTCTATAGTAGAAAATTCAAATTTGCACTTTTGTATTGTTGGGATAAACAAACCCAGAAAGAGCTTTTTCTCTGATCTGGTGCATTATGCGGGCACTGCTAAAGAAGTCAAGTTTGGTTAATGCTAATGAAATGAAATAAAATAAGATGAATATATAATAGTTTAGAAACAAATTTGGGCTATATATTTTCACATTAGGGGGGGGAGGGGTAGGAGTGAAGCATACCATATATAAAATACGGGTACTTTTGCATTATGCAGGCACTGCTATATATTGTACAAGGAAACCAGTCACGAAACCTGTCAAACAGGCTATTTGCAAGAGACCTCTATAGATAAATGACTGCAAAGCCATGGTTTCTCAATGAGTTACAATATTTAAACGATTGTTTTTGGGGTTTAAGGGGGGGGGTACCTAGATTCGGTTAGGTTATGTATTTAGTAAGGGACTTATTCAACATTTTTGTCAACCTTTTTTTTCCTTTTATGTCTGTTTCTCTCAATTGGATGGAAGCCCTCCCAGATGTTGAATACCCTCTCCCTAAAGGGGTATTCAACAGTTTCGTCAACCCTTTTTTCCTTTTATGTCTGTTTCTCTTAGTGGGATAGAAATTCAATCGGGAAGCTTGTTTTGGCGTTTACATTTTCAATATATGCGATCTATGCATTTAAAATCCTTTTTCAGGTTGAACTTTGATGTAACTAATTTTGAAAAAGATTAAGTAGGTACTAATAATATTTGTTTAAAAGGAAAATTTTAGCTGTGAAAAACCTGGTAAAAATAAAAGGTTTAATGTGAAAAACTCAATGCAATATTTGTTAAATTATATAGATGACGAATTTTAACGGCATTAGATGCTAAACATATTCACCTGTTTAATTAATTTTTGTAATGCTAGTTAACCCTGCGTGACGGTAACTCTGAACTCAGGAACCAGCTAACAATTTTCACGATATAACCCCGACAATGGCTTCTACTTCCAAGAAGATCATCCTTATATTGGGGTGATCATTTCTTTGAGGGAGACTTACTTTGATTTGTGGAAAGTTTTATTTGTCAAACGAAAGGTTGAAAAATTCTTAAAGATTGTCTATGGTGAGTTTTCTACAAAGTATAGGAATCAGCACACGCTTACGTTGCCTAAATTTCAAAAAGCTGAACCGTGGAATATTGACTAGGAAGCCTAGTACCTATTTAATTTTTAAGCAATGGCTTTGATTGGTGTAAACTACCGACATAAAGGAGTATCTGTTAGGCTATGCAGCAATTTCAGAAAAGAAGCAAGTGATCGTTGATCGCTGATGGAAACAAATCTGATCCTTTATCTATACACGGTAGGGATCACAATATGGTAAAATTCTAGCATAGCTACTTTTTGCTGTCTTGCGAAAATGAAACTTCCAGGAATGGGTCTAAAGACTAAAGTATGCCTCGGGAAGGTAATCTGAAGTACCTACCTCCACTCGTTCTCCCTCTAGAGGACAGTGACTTTTGGTGACCTTTAAAAGCCTTTGTGTTATAAAAGTTAAACCTTGCGAAATAGATATTCTGCATAAATAAAATACAAGAAAACTGTTTTTAGCTTTACAGCTTTGCTCAATCCCAATTTATAAGGTTTCAAAGATGTACCAATACATTTCCTAAATTTAGAAAAAAGAACATTGATATGGATTAGAATACACTATCTGCCCTTACGTCTCACAGACAGCTTGATCCCTCTCCGAAAAAAAAAATTATCCGAAAGACCAGACCCTGGAAGGGGTCACTTTGGGTAAACAGAAAGCTACTATCAGTTTGCGACAGAAATTTTTCTTTGGTACTACACAACCAGTTAGTCGAGTTTCTCAAAACTACTTTTTCTCTGTGATAATTGATGAGACCACTGATTGTACTGTTAATTGGCAACTAGCTATTATTGTAGTATTATTTAGCGAGAAAGATCTAAAACTTCATGTCGAAGTATTGGACATGGTCAAGCATAGTAATGAATCGGCTGAGGGTCTGACTAACTGTGTCAAACAAGTCATTGAAAAAACTCGACTCCCTGGCAAAATATTGTTGGATTTTATGCAGATACTACTAAAATCATGTTTGGAGCCAATAGATCTTCTTCAAAGCTAATTAAAGCCATGGTGCCCCATATCTTGAATGTGAAATGCTCATGTTTGAATGCTTACATTTGCATACTTGTCCTTTCCCAAGACCCTAGAAGACTTGGCGCAAAATATCAATGCCCACTTTTCCAGAAGTGCTTCCAGGCGAGATAAGTATGCCGAATATCAGGAGTTCTTTCAACGCAAAACACATCGGAATCCGGCACCGGGACAGACAAATTGGTTAGCCCTTCAGGCCTGGGTAAAGTGGCTTATTGAGCATTGGGTTGCTCTTACTCAGTATTATCGTTACAAATTCATTCTTTGTTTTTCCTTCCATTCTTACAACCAATGTTGTCTTTACCTTTTGCATTATTACAGCCATACAAATTGTTCTCCTTTTCTCTCTCAACGTATTGCAATCTTCTTTATTCCCTAGACACCCCATTCGTCTTATTTCTTTTCCTGGCTGCGAATACCGATGACGTACGCGTGCCTACCCATGACAAAATCTAATGTCGCTTATGTTCCTACTTGTTTATATGTTCTCCGGAGCAGGTGAATCTCTGTCCGGCTTTGGATAATGGTAGAGATCAGGGTTGCCAACTTACACTTTTCGTTTGAAATACACTCTTTTTTTTCATTGCACTCTTTCACTCCACGGACCAGATTTGCACTCTTTTTGCCCATTATTTGCTCTTTGCACTCTTTTATGAAAAGATGATAGAAAAAGTATTAAGCGAAATAAAAAAAAAATCAAATTAAATTATTTAAGGGCAAAAGATAGAACAGCTAGCCGGTATGATCTCTGTTATCTCTGCCAGGGCCGTCCCCCAGGCGTCTTTCTGGTATTTTCAACCACTTACGAAGAAGTAAATCAAAGTATAAATACCAAGTGAAAACGTGGTATATTCAACATCAATTTTTATAGAGGGAATTTAAAAGTTGTTGGGCACAACCGTTCTTCTTTGAAATGAAAAAGAAAGTATGCAACTTACAGTAAGGCGATCGAGAAGCAACAACCAAAACGAACCTTTTCAAAGTCTACTCTCAAACTGATAAAATTCTGCGAAGACTTTAGACTTGTGCACCTTTTTAAAGAGCGAATGACCCAATGGGTAAATATTGAATAGTTCCTATTATTGACCTATGAATAAAGTGAACCTACACTCGATGCCTTTTCTTATGCTCTTTTCGAAAATGATAATCGCTTTTGGCACAATTTCACTTCACCCCACCGCTATATACCAAATCAGGGTATATATTTGCACATTGGGAGGGGGGGGGGGGTAAAGTTCAAACTTACCTCTATAGTCAGAATTGCATTCTGAATCCAAATTTAACATTCATTTGCGCGAGAATGGCCTTCCTACTATTCGACGGAATGAATTCATTCCCTTATGTCTCTAGTGAACAAAATAATTTTTTCTTTCTTACATAGGAAGAGAGCATAAATAAATATGTTATTGTTTTAACTTGCCTGTTTTCTAGACTTGCATGCTGTCCATTGTGTGTGGGTTTTATTTTAACATTTATTGTTCTATAGGGTGTTATGGAACTTATGATTCTGCAATTTATCATTTAAACACCATGCTTACAAGAGACTAAGATATTCCATTTCTTACATTTTTTTTTTAACTCGTTTGATTACTAGTTTTAATTATTAATTCATCTATGAGTTAGAACCTACACGGAATTTTGTGCGCTGTTTTGAAGGATGATAAATCCGTTTGGCTTCTGCTTCCTTAAAGAAACTTCACTACTGATAGTTATAAGCAATCATTCCCAGATTGTGGGATCATGGTATATTAATGCCTGTACTTCTTTTAAAATCGCAAGATTTTCGTGATTTTTCCTATGGATTCTTGTTGTCTGTGTTCTTTTTTTTCAATTTGTGCTCTATTTGAAATTTTGGACCACTCCAAAGTCATATCGCTCCAATACTCATATTTGCATATTTATCAGTATTGATTCACAGTACAAAGAGAAAACACCTAAGAGGATTATAAATTGAAATCTAGTTGGCTTTGAACTTGCCCTAGTTTACTTGCCAAGTGACCTTGTTTGACTGGTTTGCTGGCGTGCTGACTACAAGCCTAAGGAATATTGTCAATTGAAGTTAAATTACAGCTGCATTTTTTTTTT